>KZ309349.1:109335-122561 GCA_000376725.2 Ladona fulva | reverse complement strand
CGTTTGCCGTAAAAGATTTATCCCTGATGGCCCCTGGTTCGATGCTAGGTAAATTCTTAGTGCAAAACATTCAAGAAATCATTTGGGTTACTTCCATGAATGATAGAAAGTTCGAATTCACGTAATCGATAGAGCACAAACACCTCTATAGTATACCTAGAGGTTTTTACCCTGAGTGTCATTAGTTCGATGCAAGGGCATTTTGTCTGTCTAATGTTCATTAATTCATTTAGGGTATTTTCCGTTAAGATAGAAACTTGCAAATCACGGTGGTGTTAGAAATTATGATTGTCTATCGTATGCTGTAAAACTTTTTGCCCTAAATGCTCAGGTTCGATCCCAGGTCCATTCGAATGATCGAATTTTCAAAAATTCGTTACAAGACTTCCCGGTCAGGTAGAAGGTTGAAATTCCCTACATCTATAGAAGATAGGGATTTCTATCATATTACATAAGAATATTTATCCTAATAGACCCAGGTTCGATTCTAGGACAATCCTTAAGGACGCATTTTGAATAATTCGTTTGGGGTAATGTAGTTTGTAGATGGCACTCGGTGTATGGAAGGCGGAGTGTTGCAGGAGGTGTACAATGCCTTAGTTAAACTATCTTACATTAAGCTTCCANGGTATTTGATATAAAAACAGTATATCTTTTTATATATATTTTAAGCATTTATGCATTTATTGATCAGAATTGTGACATATCAATTTGTAAGTTTTTCAGAAAGTAAATCAGGGTAATAAAATCACATCTCGTATAACAATCTTCCTCTTGGAAAACTACATACTGTTTCATTAGCAATCTCTTGATCATTAAAACATGCCAAATATTCACCAACACACTTTTCAATAAAATCCAGATTAGAACATTCATGAACATCACTCATATATGGATTAGTACAACTCTTACACATAGATGTGAGATATAGTTTAATTTGTTCTACTATACTGTCCAATGCTATAATAACCTGCTTGCACCATAAATCACATTCGGTAATAGCATTTAATACATTTACTTAGATTAAGTAACCCATTCCAGGATTCATGACCCAGATAAACACTATATTGATTGAATTTCACTAGCTGTATTATTTTTTCACCATAAAGCTTTATAAAGTTTAGCTTTACTTCTTCAGTCAGTTGTATACTGTCCACATCCTTTGCGAGTTTACTTTGAAAATACGCATTAATACTGTCTCTATGATCATACAGAATCTGCAACGTACCCCCTGGGAAATATACACCAGCATTTCCATTTTTCCCAATGAATATAGTCGTCGAAAAATCTTCTTCAGGATTCAAACCTACCAATAGCTTTTTCGATCCAGACCTATTCACGTCATAACATCGGCTGAGCACTAAAACACACCTCTCTGGAGGGAGAATATATCCTTTATTCCCGTTGGAACAGTCACTGTCACAGCTCCCGTTGACAAGCTCCAATTGATGATTTTCACTTTTAGATGCTTGACTGTACGATGTCGATGATGATGGTGAATACAAACCGTTTCCGTAGAATTTCTTCCACTTCATGGCTGTTTTGCTTTTCCACCCGTTTCCATTCTTCGTTTTCGATGTTAAATCTCCAGAACGAAATCCGTTGAACTTATCATGTCTCTCACGAACAGACACATAGGGTAGAAATCTCTTTCCATTAAAAATTATGCTTTCTTAATAATGATCGCTCGCCGGTTCAGAACTAAATGCTAGATTTCATACCGATCACTCAGCATTATGTAAATCGTAAAACAGTTATATCACGTGATGTCCCACGTGATGTCTCACAATTATATAAGAAAATGATCCATCATGGTTATATAAGATAATGATTCGTATGAGAACAAGTTTCAACATGTTTTCTAGCAAACGATCGGCGACGCCATTTTTAACGATACATGTGGAGTAATTGAATAATTAATATCAATAATAGTAATATCCATAGAAATCAATGGAAGTGCTTAAACGTTGGAATTACGCAGTCAAAAATCTTATAACACATGCATAATTTAGATTGAATAAATGCACATAACATTTGGTCAAGAGAAGCAGCAGACGAATAGTGATCTGCAGTAGCTTTTTTCTGGCATGATTGATTGGCTGATTGATTGTGAATAATATGATGGATAATTCACTCTGCGAGTTTCTAAACTTTTGTTTATATATTTATTATATTAAGACAGTGTATGTGTAGTTAGACAATTACATGTCAACTATTGAAATTTTGCTTATAGAGATATATATGTTTAATAGAGTTAAAACCTGATGATTAAAAATATTCAAAAGCCTTAACCGTTCAACACCATTGAAGAGTTTCGTCACACGAGTTGAAAAACATGTATGTAGGATGACTAGATAGGTTAGTCACTGTTTTGCATTACCCTGAGCTGAGCTGAAAAACATATGACTATACATGTTGACTAGAAAGGTTAGTCATGGTTTTCAGGGGGTGGCCTCGCATTATAAACCATGTTTACCTATAACGTCAGAGTCCGATACGAGCGACCGTTATTTATTTTAAGGCACATAGTGTCAAAAGCGCAGAAAATGACAAAACTGATCATGCGAGGTACAAAAATTATTTCAATGAGATTGGATGGGATTACTTTTATTGACTCGTTGAGCTTTCTACCTATTCCGCTCTCTAAATTGCCTAAAACTTTTAACTTGAACATGAACATGAAGAAAGGATATTTCCCGCACTACTTCAACCGGTCTGAGAACCAAAATTACGTTGGTGAGGTGCCGGAGAAAAAATATTTCGGTTATGATTTCATGACAGCCTTGGCTAAAAAAAGAGTTCAATGTGTGGTACGAAGAGGTTAAAGATGTTCCGTACAATATGAAGAAAGAGATGACCGAGTATTGTCAGAATGATGTTTCAATCCTGAGGATGGCATGTACAGAATTTTCATCCATGTATTAAAGCATCACAAATGTCAACCAATTTAAGGAGACAGCCACCATAGCCGGAGCATGCATCCTTACATTTAGGAAGAACTTCCTGAAAAGAAACACGGTAGGCATCATCCCTGCAGGCGGCTACCGTTGGCGAGATCAACAGTCGCACGAAGACGTGATGTGGCTGGTTGGGGAAGAAAGAAGGAGAGGGGTGACAATTACTAATGCTGGAAATGGGCATGAAGTAAATTTCAAGGGTATGAAAGTGGATGGTTACCATAAAGACGGTGACAATGTGACCGTCTTTGAGTACTACGGGTGTTTTTTTCACGGGTGTCGAAGCTGTTTTACGTACGGAAGGGATACAGCCATATACAATAACCACGCCGAAATCTTGGAGATGCGCTATGAGGCCACGATGACGCGGCGAGAGGCGCTCCTGAAAAGTGGGTGTGTTTTAGTTGAAATTTGGGCATGCCAATTTCACGAATATTTGAAGGCTAACCCCGAGTTGGAGGTCTACCTCGACACCCACCCGTTAACAGTCAAGAAGCCGCTGAATCCGCGAGACGCGTTTTATGGTGGGAGAACCAATGCCACCACATTATACCACAAAGTGGGGGATGGAGAGAAGATCAGATATATAGACATTTGTTCGCTCTATCCATTCGTCAATAAATGGAAAAAGTATCCTGTCGGGCATCCAAAGATTTTTGTGGGAGATCAATGTCCTGAGCTTGAAGCTTGTGAAGGATTTATAAGATGCACTGTTTTGCCGCCCAGCGATTTATACCATCCAGTGTTACCTTACAGATGCAGAGGGAAGTTAACATTTCCTTTATGTAGAAAATGTGTCGAGGAAAACTTTCAACGGAGTTGTCCTCACAACAGTGATGCGGAAAGGGCGATCACCGGTACATGGATGAGTGATGAGGTGAAGAAGGCTGTTCAAGTGGGGTATAAAATCTTGGTTTACCATGAAGTATGGAATTATAAAATAACTTCATACGACAGAAGCACCAATGCGGGGGGTCTTTTTTCAAATTATATTGATAAATTTTTAAAATTGAAGCAGGAAGCGAGTGGTTGGCCCTCAATGTGTGAATCGGCTGAGGACAAGAAACGTTTTCTGGAAGAGTTTCAAGAAAGGGAGGGGTTGTTTCTGGAGGCTGAAAAGATTACCATGAATCCAGGGTTAAGATGCATCGCAAAACTTTCCCTCGATTCTCTTTGGGGAAAATTTGGCCAAAGGGAGGATCACCCCCAAACAATGGTGGTTAAATCATTCAAGGAGCTGGCTGATGTACTGACCGACCCCAATATTGAGGTGAAGGGGGCCATACCCTGTGAGGATGTAATTTTTCTCAACTGCGCTGTTTATAAGGAGGCGATGAAACCGTCGCAAAATATTAGCATACTTATAGCTTGCTATACAACTGCGCAGGCGCGTTTGATACTTTACGACTACCTCGAAAAGTTGGGAAAGAGAGTCCTTTATTTCCTCACCGACTCGATAATATATCTGGAGAAGGACGACGAATGGAACCCACCTACAGGTCCATTTTTAGGGAAAATGACCGACGAACTGTCCAGCTATGGGGATGGGAGTTATATATTAGAATTTGTATCTGGCGGCCCCAAAAATTACGCCTACAAGGTTGCTTGCGGTGGGGACAAAAATAAAATTGAAACCATTACTATAACCATCACAGTCGTTATTGCTGCTGTTTCCTGTTTGAAGATTTTCTCTATTAGATGTGTGATAGGATGATGCTGACGATCCTGGTCTCTCATCATTAGCACCATAGAATTTCAGCCACTTCATGGATGACCTATTTTTCAGACCGTACACGGCCATCCTCTTTCTCGATGTTATATACGTCGAAGGCAAATCGTTGGACTCAGGATTTCTCTCACGAACTGGTGCATACGGTAGAAATCTCTTTCCATTATACATGATTTGTTCTTAAAGTTGATAGCTCGCTGGTTCAGAACTAAATGCTGGATTTCATACCAGTCATCACCGTTATGTAAATAGTAAGACAGTTATATCACGTGATGTCTCGCGATTAGATAATGATTCATCACCGTTATATAAATAATGATTCACATATGAACAAGTTTCAACATGTTTTATAACCAACGTCTGTAGTAGCCTGTTTTCGAACGATGCATGTGTAGATATTGGCAATCGGATAATTAATTAATTAAGTAATACCGGTAATAATACTAATAATAATAATAATATCATAACAATCGACGAATGATGTGGTAGAGGTCCTACCAGTCAAAAGCTATTAAGGCATGCATAATTTAAAGCGTAATTACACCCTATTCGAAAGATCGACGATGTGTAATGTATNTTTGAGGCAGCTGCGTTCGAAACCTAGTCGTTGTATTGTCGGGAAATGAATTCATACTGCTGTTGCTAGGCAGAGTTATATAAAACTGACCCCTCATCTCAGCTTTTTAGTATGCTTGATACTAACCCAAGAATTGAAAGTATCTGGATATCCTTTCCACTTGACGAATGCTTCTCGTCTGACTCCTTTACCCCTGTACTCAAGTACAGAATCTCTCTAGACGTCCTATCCTTGTGAAAATAGTTTCCCCATTC
Organism: Ladona fulva; assembly: GCA_000376725.2. Classification (NCBI taxonomy): domain Eukaryota; kingdom Metazoa; phylum Arthropoda; class Insecta; order Odonata; family Libellulidae; genus Ladona; species Ladona fulva. Next base: position 117,044 of record KZ309349.1, on the reverse strand, counting down.
TTGACTTGAAATTGTTGATTATTATGAGCAAATATACATTTGACATTTTGAACAAAATTAATATTCAATATGAGATCTATGTTGTTATTTACTAAATTTTTCGGAACAAAGATGACATATCCATATTGATCGCTCGATCTACCAACATGTAAGGTATGACCACCCAGGTATGCCTTAGGATTGCCAAAGCAAAAGGACGACATGTTTTACACAACTGATGATGAGCGAATGAAAATATAATCTACTAGTATGAGTATCATGTTTACTAACAACGTCAGAACAATATGCGTTCAATATGCTTTGATATCGAATGCGGCACTAATGAGGAATACTGTTATTAAATATATTCCAGCGCCTCTGCGCCCTCATTTCAGGGTGGTGATAATTTGAATTAATACTGGCATCTCGAAATTATTCCAAGTCCGAATCGGTACCCAAGAACTTTTCGCTCGTCCGCAGGTTAATATAAGAATTTGCCGTGTTCTGCGTATTTCTAAATTTATTTCCACCAGTAAATATCTAAATATCTAATATGACATACCAGTAGGAATATTAAATATAAAATAATTTGAATTTTAATATGGACGTATACATTTAAAAAGACAAGCGCCATTTCTTGCAAGCATCTATTTTAATTTCACCAACCGATGATTTTGAGTATGTGTGGTGAATCAGAAGGTTTAGTCATTGTTTTTTAGGACTTAAACATGCTTACCACCATCCGCCAGAACCTCATGACTCATGGTAGCGGTTGGTACTGGTGGCGCGCAACCGGTGAATGGCATAAAGAAATCTTGCAAAATACGTTTCTTCAGCTCAGCTCAGCTCAGCTGTCGTCGCTCCTAAAAAGAAGGGATACTAGGGATCGTGGCTCCTAGTCCATTTAGGACTTTATCCACGTGATTGTCATAATATTAAAAATAAATTAACTTTACATTCTTACCTATGGTATCCTATGAGGAATTGTCATATAAATAAAACAATAGAAATTTATAGATCATTAGATCGCGTCCCTTGGTCTTCTGTATTTTCTCTTTTTTGTCGATTCATTTTCATTTTTGTTCCACAGTTCGCTGAAAATTTTTGAAGGGACGTTCGTCAGTTTGTCACTAAAGTTCTGGGTTCTTTCCTTCATGCTAGCGATTATAGGGATAAAGGAAAGGAAGGTAACTTAGTAGGTTGTAAAACCTACGAAAATCCCAAAGGAATTCTAGCGATTATAGGTTTCATTCTTACGTAGTTATATAGGTCCTCCTTGCTAGTTAATTTGGGTATTCTCAGAATACTTTTCAAACTCCGTCTCTCGAAGTATGCAATTTTATTTAATAAATATTTGCTTGTATAAAGCCAGGCTGGGCATGCGTATGTCAATATAGACCTGACCAAAGCATTGTATAGAAGTAACTTCGTTTTCTTTGTCACTTTTTTATTAAAAAATATAGAATTCAAGGCAAGAATTGCTGCTTCCGCTTTGGTCAGGCTATTTTGGACTTGGTCCTTCCATGTCAGTTTCGAGTCTAAATAAACANTTTATTTAATAAATATTTGCTTGTATAAAGCCAGGTTGGGCATGCGTATGTCGATATAGACCTGACCAAAGCATTGTATAGAAGTAACTTCGTTTTCTTTGTCACTTTTTTATTACAAAATATAGAATTCAAGGCAAGAATTGCTGCTTCCGCTTTGGTCAGGCTATTTTGGACTTGGTCCTTCCATGTCAGTTTCGAGTCTAAATAAACACCTAGAAATTTTTGCGTCTTTGTCGTGTGTAAAATTGAATCCCCCCATCTGAGTTCGCTCTTGTCCCTTGCAAAATACGTTTCTTATCAATGGTACCCTTTAAACCCTAAGGGCTCGTGGCATGCGGTGGTGTGAGTATAGTATTAAGGATTTCTGTTGGGTAAGTTAATTTTGTAGAAGTAGCCAATGAAAGATGCTCCTTGCGATATGGACTTAAGGGTTAAGGTAGATATATAAACGGATTTGAAGACGGGGGCGGTGATTGCCCTCTACGATCTTGTGCGGAGTTATTCCTTGAGTGCGTGTGCGGGTTTCGGTTTACGTGATTTAAAATGTTTTCATTCTCCGTGAAACATGCCGTGGAGACGGTTAAATATTTAACGAAGACAAGAAGCCCTGTTAACGATTTGACGAAAGCTCTTCTGGAATACCATGAAATGGTTGGAGCGGCTGTGAAGATGGTTGAGAGGAACCAGAAGAGGAAGAGAATGGAGGAGGAAGAAGTAGAAAGCAGGAAGAGGAGGAGAGCTGCTAAAGAGGAGCAGAAGAGAAAGAGGATGGAGGAGGAGGAGGAAAATAGGAAGAGGAGAAAAGCAGCTGAAGACGAGGCGCGAGAGATCGTCGCGTTTTTAGAAAATAACCCTGGCTGGGACGAAGGTAAGCTAAATTCTTTGAACTAGTATTCATAACGTCGGGTTGCTGCGTTATTCTTGCAAATTACGATACCGATGTCAAATATCTATGGTTAATTAATTAATTACCTAGTTAATTTTCCTTATGGATTTATAGATAGCGACTCTGAAGATAAGAGCCGGGTGAAGAGATATTGGCAATCGGATAATTAATTAATTAATTACCTAGTAAATTTTCCTTATGGATTTATAGATAGCGACTCTGAAGATAAGAGCCGGGTGAATATTATAGAAATCATTACTTTGGACGACGATGACGGTGATGATGCAGTTGGTATTAAAAACACTGGTGAGTCTGATTATAAAATATCTGAGCGCCGTATGCGGTAATTTCAATACTTAACCCATGTTATATTAATTAATTAATTAATTAAACGATTAATCATGATTACAGATCGAGAGAGCGGAAATGTTTTATTGACCTCATCATCAACAGCAGCCGATGCCATGAATCCTCCACGGCTGCAACCACCGGCCGAACATTTGGGCGAGTGCAATTATATTTCAAAAGTATATTTAGTTGGTTGTTCTTAAAAATATTAGCATTATTCAATTTTCTTTCCTTTAGATGTGGAACCTGCAACAGTCACCCCTATCAACGCCATTGTTAACGGGGCTAAAGCTCTCGCGAAAATGGAAGAGGAGTTGGAAGCGGGTGATAAATGGGAGAAAGTGATATTTACCGACATCGCTAATCAAGGTATGTTTATTTTATTCCATGCTATTATCTGTAATGACGAAACGGATAATGTTGATGGAATCGTTTGATTATTTGTGTGATTTATTAATTGATTTCTTTATTAAATATTGGACAGTGCAACAGCCGGCGGAAATATTGGGGAATGAGGCTGTCGGGAGTAAACCACGCACTGATCACGTGCAAATGACTATACATCTGATTCACCCTGCCACACCGTCAGAGACTCCCTCCACTAGGGCCTAAGTCTTACCCTTTGGACCCCGCTAGGAGTATATAAGGAATCTGCCCAAAGAGGCAATTCGGCAATCACCCTATCGGTCTGCTCGCACGACCTCCTGAAGGATCGGCTCGCAAGACCGCCCGATTGCCCTACAACAGCATCCACTCCATCGGTCTGCTCGCACGACCTCCAGTGGGATCGGCCCGCAAGACCGCCCTCCACCTCTGTCTTCTTGGCGACGATTGTACAAGTAAGGATTATTTCTGAATTAATAAACGTCTATTCCGGCCAACCTTGACTTTATTTTATGTCCCTACGACAAGGCGCCAGACAACATTGGTTCCGCTTCAAAGGAATCTCGCGATGAAAATAAAGGTGAGAAAAACGGATTATTTAATAATCATTAATGAGTTTTATATTATAATGAGAATTATTTTTAAAATAATTTTATTCTGTAGTAAAACCCTTTAACTTACTGACTGTTTTAAAATTTACCATTATAATACAGAACGTGGAGAAAAAGAAGCGGTAAAGCAAGTTGGTGGCGGAATTCATTCCAACGATTCAACCAACGCGGGAAGTACCGAGGCAGGCGGAAGCTGCATCGACAGCAGCAACAGTAGTGGTAACAGCAACAGCAGCAGCCAGAATACCCCTGACAACATGTTGCTACCATCTGTATCAACTGCCTGCACGGTTGAGGAGAATACAGCACCAACGAGGGAACAGGAAGAGGAGGAGGAGGGGTATTATGAAGCTGGCAAAACATTTTTCGAATTTCATGGCTGTTTCTACCATGGATGTGTGAAATGTTTTAGAGATGGCAGAGACAACCCTATTCACAACAATTCAGGGGAGACGATTAATACCAGGTTTGAATCGACGATGGCGAGGCGGAGTGCATTCACGGAAAACGGATTCGCTCTCGTAGAGATGTGGGAGTGCACATTTAAAAATAACCTCAAGGCAGACCCTGGAATGAAGGCTTTCTTAGAGAACCATTCTTTCACCGTCAAAAAACCTCTTGATCCTAGAGATGCATTTTATGGTGGGAGGACAAATGCCGCCAGACTCTATCACCGAGTCGAGGAAGATGGCGAAAAAATATATAGATGTAGATATAAATAAATGGCGGAAATATCCGGTGGGTCATCCCACCGTCTATATTGGGGATAAATGCCCTCCTATTGAGAACTGCGAGGGTATAATTAAATGTACTGTTTTGCCACCGCAAAACTTATTTCATCCAGTGCTTCCTTATAAATGTAGGGGGAAACCCAATTTTCCGTTATGCAGGACTTGTGTGGAAGAAAGCTTTCAAGCTAGCTGCCCCCACTCTGTAAATGAGCGTGCAATTACAGGTACGTGGATCTCTGATAAGATGAAAAAAGCTGTTGATAAAGGTTATAAAGTAATAAAAATGCATGAGGTTTGGAATTATACCTGTACTACATACAATAAAGACAGGAACGAGGGCGGGCTGTTTGCATGCTACATACACAAATTTTTAAAACTGAAATTGGAGGCTAGCGGGTGGCCATCTGGCACTGAATCAGATGAGCAGAAGACGAAATTTCCACAGGATGTTTATGAAAGGGAGGGTCTCATTCTGGAAAGAGAAAAGATGTTGTTCAACCCAAATTAGCGTTGAACTCTTTGTGGGGTAAATTCGGCCAGAGAGACGATCTCCCCCAAACATCGATTGTGCACACATATGTCTATGCAATTTATTGGGGGATCCTAATGTGGAGGTACTCTCGCTCCAGCCTACGGAGGATATGATCTTTGTATCCACAAAAACAAAAAAAGAGACTCTGAGGCCACCGGGTAACGCAAGCGTACCTATCGCATGCTACACTACGGCTCACGCCCGCCTAGTACTCTACGATTATTTGGATAAGTTAGGGGAAAGGGTGCTATATTATGACACCGATAGCATCATCTACACCGAGAAGGCGGGAGAGTGGTCGCCGAAAGAAGGTTGTTTCCTCGGTGAGATGACCGATGAGCTGGAGTGCTACGGTGAGGGCAGCTTCATCGCCGAATTTATATCAGGAGGGCCTAAAAACTATTCATTTAGGATTGCCTGCGGGGGTGATAAAACGAATCTGAAGACCATTTGTAAAGTGAAGGGTATAAAAATAGACAGCTCGACCAAAGATTTGGTATGCTTTGAAACTTTAAAAGATATGGTGGTAAATAACGCAAACCCCATAAATGTACCGATAACCGGCCAGATCCGCAGAACGCAGGATCATGTGGTAGTAACAAAAAATGAGAGAAAAGTGTACAGAACTGTATATACCAAAAGAAGACGAGTAGATGGCTTTGGTACCCTACATTATGGCTTTAAAGATGATTAATTCGATCTTATATTGTATTATTTAACACATTATTATTATGACTGTTGTTATTATGGCTGTTAATATAATTATGACTGCTATTATTATGATTGTTAATATAATTANATAAAATATATAATTGTAAATCAATACCTCTGGAAATTCTATCAATTTACAACATTACCTTTTCCCCTTGACGATCAGTCCTAACAGCGCGTGTGAGTTTGAGGAGGAGGAGGTGATGTGCAATCAGCTCGGTGAGCTCGGTGACAAAAAATATTATGACAACGGTTGTCCGCTGTGGTGTTAGTCCTTAAAAAATATCCTTTGGGTGTTGTAGCGGTGGACCTTCTTCTTTTTATCTGATTTATAAAGTTTTAAATATATAAATATGTATATATTAACGCAGAAAGTATTGAAGTCCTTGGCTGTTTGCATTATATCCTTCCTTCCACCCCTCTGAACGTTCCTTTCACGATGACCGTAACGGTAGAACTGTATGGATGAGTAAGTTCAGCAATTCGATAGATTCGTTTCAGGTTTTTGTCATAAGAAAAGATAGATTATTGACAATAAAAAACAAAGACTATTGATGTTTCGTACAATCTGTAGCATTGACGATGTTACTACCTATAGATGGTGATTATGATGATCCTACGAAGAAACAGATGTAAAACGAGTCCGAAGGTTGAAAGAGTCTTTCTAGTAATTAAAATTGAGATTTATTTATTCGATGTAACTTATAATGTAATTATTATATTTATTATTTTACGAATGATGTAGCTAACATTATTTCAGGCCACTGTTCGAACTATTCAACCCCTTATTATACCGTGACGGTTGTAAAAAGAAGAGACCCAGGCACGTTGTTCATATCCCGTGGGCATACCACACGTTTTTCAGTGGTACAGGCATACATTTTCTCAACGAGGGGAATGCTATATCCAGGGAAGCGTATCCTCATGGGTATTGCCTCACAGCTTTCGATTTAACTCCTGATTTATCATCTAATTTACATTCGCATTGGAATCTCGTGAGACAGGGAAGTCTTCGGCTCGATGTTAGATTTGAGCAGGCACTTCCGGATACTTTGACCTGCGTTATCTATGCTGATTTCGATAACATAATCGAAATCGATCGTAGTCGAAATGTTTTGGTTGACTTTGGTGGATAAATAGAATGAACGCCTCTACCATGATCAGTTTGATCGCGACCTCCATAGAGATAATATGTCGCATCTTTTCATAGATTTTCAAGCATGCGTCAATGATGCTGGGAAATTTGTCCTAAAAGAAGTGGCAATCCTAGACTATGAAAATAATTTAATACAGCACTGGATAGTTACACCGCCATTTTCCACTGAATATTTGGGGAAGAAAGCAAAAAAGCAAAACGCGTGGCTGGAATCGTATCACCATGGAATAAACTGGGACGAGGGGTACATATCATACCCTGCTTTGAGTAATATATTATATAACATCTGTCGTTACTATAAACACATTTACGCAAAAGGTTTGGAAAAGTCCATATATTTGTCCAATCTGCTGCGTGTGGCTGTAAATGATCTCGATACGGTGGGGTGTCCATCCCTGAAGAAGTTGAATACCAACACTCCAAGGTGTTTTCACAAAAACCATAGGGCACCAAACGATAAGTTCTCTTGTGCTCTCTCAAACGTTCATCGAATCGCATACTGGTTCTGTGAATGCGACATTAAGTGAAAAATGAATTCGATACAATTTAGATCAGCGCTGAGGACCAACAAAGCATTCCAGGACATCAATACCGGAGTTTATGCAGCTGATACACTACCAATACATGCCCAGAGGCCATGCGCATTCATTGCAAACACCGATCCGAAAAATAAGCCTGACGAGCATTGGGTTGCATTCTTCATCGATGGAAATGGTGTGTGTGAATATTTCGATAGTTTTGGCCAGCCGCCGAGCATCGGACATCACAAAATGTTCATCAAGAGAAATTCCTATCGGTGTGTGTACAATAACTTTCCATTG
>KZ309349.1:71775-97441 GCA_000376725.2 Ladona fulva | reverse complement strand
ACGTTCCAGGACATCAATACCGGAGTTTATGCAGCTGATACACTACCAATATATGCCCAGAGGCCATGCGCATTCATTGCAAACACCGATCCGAAAAATAAGCCTGGCGAGCATTGGGTTGCATTCTTCATCGATGGAAATGATGTGTGTGAATATTTCGATAGTTTTGGCCAGCCGCCGAGCATCGGACATCACAAAATGTTCATCAAGAGAAATTCCTATCGGTGTGTGTACAATAACTTACCATTGCAGAGTCTTACATCAACTGTATGTGGACATTACTGTTTGGTGTTTCTTTACCTAAAGTGTAACAATGTTAAATCAATTATAAATTACTTTACGAGCGATAAACACCGAAACGATACCTTTGTGAAATGCTTTGCAAATAAAATAATAAATGAGAATGAAACATCTTGTGTCGAATCCGGATGTATATTTCAAATCTGCAAGCATCAGCAATTGTACAAATAAATATGATGTATCAAAACAATCATGATAAATAAACTAAATATTAAAATGAAGCATATGTATTATTTCCATCATCCACCGACGTCTCCCGAACTGACTTATAATATTTTTCGCAGTTAAAATATTTTTCGTATCCTCCGCCATTTTCCCCGATGGTTGCCGACGCCCCCCGAAGGAAGCCGATTGGGGACTTAGTCGTTGCAGTTTGGGGGATACAGGTTCAAATCTCTGGAAATTCAAAACTACCGCAGTCAACGTCACAAGACGTGATTCAGAGTCAGTTATATACCACAATTAACTGATTTTATATCAACGCTGTGGTGGACTAGTCGTTATGGCTCATGGCATACTTTGTGTGGTCGGTGCGTTTCAAACCTCCAGAAAATAAAATAAAATTTAAGTACCTCTGGGACTTATTGTTAGTCTCTGGACGAGAGCATCGGTTGTTGGAGTACCGGGTTCGAACCTCGTGACATCGTCGGGGCACTTTAGTATTGCTGACGTCACTAGGGAACTTGAGGATTCGTGACGTCAGACCTGGCGCCAGACAGGGGAGGAGGTGGGGGGACCCGAGCTTTGACCGTCTGGCTCAAGTGCCCCACCAAGGAGTCACCCTTCCGATTACCACGATTTACGAGAAATTTTCGCACCGATTTCACGTGGTAGGTAGAGATTTTAAGTTGCCACGTGACGGTATCTTAGGACTCGATTTCCTTCGGGAAAATGAGGCGAAAATCGATGTCGCTAGGGAAAGGATCCTCTTCCGCAACATGGTACTTCCGCTACATCGCCTCTCGAGGAGCGGACCTGCCAAGGCGACGACGAAAGGTGTTTCGGTATGAAACTCTGGCCGGTCCCAGAGGATATCCTTGAGTGAGACCTGATGGATATAATTGAGATGGCCGGAGGCGAAGTTAAGGAAATCTATGGCCATCGAGTACTGGCGGTGATACTTTGGTACTTCGGATTCACGACCGAGGATAACCTCGAACCCGCATTCACTCTGGCGAACATGCCAGAAACCTTTCCCCCGGAGACGTTCGCCGTGTCAGTCCCCGAGAAGCACGTGATTGTTCGGACCTACGACTACGAAGAGGACGCCCCGGAGGTGTAAAGGAGTAGACAAAAGCATTGCGTGAACACACCCGCCTGTGTCGCGCAGATTGGAACGTATTTCCTTTTATGGCTTCACTATCCTCCCATATGTTTTTTTTTTTGCTTTGTTATGTTTTGGCGGGGTTATGTTTTGTTTCAGGGGACAATGATTTGGGAAAAATTTGTGATTAAGACGTTTTATTGTTTATTTTTGCTATGTGCTTCGGGTAAACGTTAAGACGTGGAAGTGATAAGTTAGTGTTGTGAATAAGTAGCAGGACATTTTAAGTGATAAGAAGGCAAATTGTGTTTTAGTAATTTAAGGCTAGTGAATGGAATTACGTTTTAATGATCTAAGATTAGTGAATGAGACTATATCGTGGCCACGGAACACCGTTGTGTTTTTTTTCTCTTTTGTTCCTTTTTTTCCTCTTTTTAGCCAGTAGGCGATAGGTTCAGTGTGATATTAAGGATCTAGAAAAGTAATAAGTTCAGAATTTTGGTACGGCTATTAAGGAAAAGTAAGTTGCCCTGCGTGGCAACTCATTTTTATTACGGGAGGGAGTAGTGTAGTGCCCGGCCCGGGAAACGAGCGGCAACCTCATTTTTTTTGTTGATCCTATTGTAATGCCCGGCCCGGGAGACGAACATGGTACCCCTGTCCCTCTCTTTCCTCCCTTTGATTTTCCTTCCTTTCCCTTTTGTTTTTCCAATGTTGGCTGACGTGAGCGGCACGAGGAGATGACCATCCCCGCGGGATCGGACTTTGCGCGAGCTGAGCCATCTCCGCAACGCCGATCCGGCCCAAAATAGTCTCGGGATTGCCTTAAGCAACCATGGTGCAGCGGAATATTCCAGTCGGTAACCCTTTGTTCTCCCCCTCCCCCGGCCTTCAGCCTCCGCTGTTCCCGAGACCCGAAAACATGTTTTCAATTTCTGGTGGATTCGGCCACCACTCACCCCCTTCTTGTACCTTGATCCCTGCCTTCGTAGAGTTCCCGACGTCCGTAGAGTTCCCGATCACCCCGATTCCGCATTGGTAAGGCAAGGCAGTATATAGGCCCTTCAGGCAATTAACCCGAGGTCAGTTGATCCAGACATTTTGCCCGTGAGCAGTCTCCACGTCCGTTTGCACCGCGACCGCGCCCGCCACTCCCCGAAGGAAACCGTGCCACCCACGTCGACGCCACCAGTCCTGACCCGCATCCGTAAGCCCCGCACCCCGCACTCCCGGAGCTCGAGGCGATCCTCCCACGGAAAAGGTATTGTAAAATTAAAACTTTCCTTTATTCCAAGAATTGGCTTTCTTTTAGCAATCACCGACACCTTGGCAAGAACCCTTTTTCCTTTTTTTGTCGTGACGTTCCCTCTTTCAGAGGGGCGCCATAACAATTTGGTGGCAGCGGTGGGATCTTTTGCCAAGGCACTGTAAGGCTCCATTCGGATCACCTTACGGGCGTCGCGATTGCAGGGGACAGTCATTTCTGGAATTTTTTTCTTCTCTCTCCCTTTCTTTTTTTTTGAATTCTTTAAAAAGCGTGTCTTCATTTACTGTTCTTTGTCGCGAGTTTTTTTTTCTCTCTCCCCTTCTCTCTTCTTGTCACTGTCCTTTGGTTTTCCTTTATTTTTTTTTTTTCTCGGAATATTTAGCCCCTGTTTAGAGTTTTTCCTTTTCTCGCGTGTTTTTTTAAGAAGAGAGCCCCCGCTAATAAAATAAAATGGCAACGGCTCCGGGAATCTCTTCCCAAACCCCCGTTCCCCCCAATGTGGCTGGTTTAATTTATTTAGTGGACACGTTCTCGGGCGATAACGGTGGCGAAAACGTAGGGGAATTTATAGAGGCCGTAGAGACGTCGGCTCAGTTAGGGAATTGGACCGATAGTGTTAAGTTTTCGGTATTAAAGTTGAAACTGAGAGGAAGTGCGAAACGGTTCCTGAATTCCCTAACTAGCGAAGTGAACAATTGGGAGAGTGCGAAGCGGGAGTTGCGCGATCGTTTCTCGAAACGGGTAACACGGGCAGAGAAGGTGAAGCAGTTCCTCGAGTGCGTGCAAGGCGAGCGAGAGGGAGTGCGTGAATTCGCAGATAGGCTAAACGCGCTAGTAGTAGACACCGGTGATGCGTCTGACGACCCCATAGAGGCTGCGGTTCGTGCGAAATTCGTTGAGGAAATGGCCCTTCACCAATTCCTCCGCGGACTGAAGGAGGGAGTCCGAAGGTTCGTCCAGGTACGTGAGCCGACGACCCTGCGAGAAGCCATCCGCGTCGCGATCCTAGAGGAGCAGAACGAGATGGAGCAGCGGAGGCCGGGAAGGTGCCACGCCATCACGGAGGAGCAGCCGAGGGAGCAGCCGCGAGAGCAGCCGCGAGAGGACATCCCGAGGGCGCTCGCACCTTCTCCGGCCAGCCAGGCGCCATGCCAGCGGTGTGCCAGCCGCAGCCCTCCCCCACGACGCCCCCCTAGTGATCTCTCGCGATGCTTCCGATGCGGTAACGCGGGACACTTCGCGAGAGAGTGTTTTTCAGGGAATTCCAGTTTTTTTCCTTCCTCGCCACCATTTCACGCTGCCCAGGATCGAAGTTTCGACGGCGGGCAGATCCGCCGAGCGCAGCCCTCCCCTCCCCCGCGTGCATCTTTCGCCCCTCCCCGTGGGTTAGCAAATTTTCGGAGACAGAGAGATAAAAGGGAAGAGAACGTGAACCACGGCAATGGGTACCAACCCATTCCGCCCCTGATGAGTGCTTATCAGTCCCCAAACGGCCGCCCCTCCGCCCCGTTCCCCCGGCGAGCGGAGGGACAACGACGACGCATGTAAGGATAGGGAAAGATAGGGAAATGGAGGATGAGTGGATAAGTGACGTAGCAGGACCAAACGGTTCCGGATACGGGGTGAAAGTGAAGATAGGACTTAAAAACGTTCATCTCCTTATCGATACCGGGGCTACTGCGTCACTAATAAAGGAAAACCGCGTGGACCCTTTTGGACCATTATCACCTTCCACCATCCGACTTCGCGGAGTGACAGGACATGCTCTTCCCCTCTTAGGTGCGATCACCCTTCCGGTAGAAACTCTTTACGAAGAATTTCCGCAACAATTTCATGTGGTAGGGAAAGACTTTAAATTGCCGTGTGACGGGATACTAGGCCTCGACTTTCTTCGGAATTATGACGCTAGTATAGATTTCACGGGGGGAAGGATCCGCCTCCGTGATACTACGCTCCCGTTACACCCCCTGCCGCGGAAAGGCGATGTAGATTTGAGAAACGTCGCGGAAACGACCGGAAGTAAACAACCGGTCGCTGAAGAGAATAATACGGACGAGGGAAAAAGGGGACAAGGAGGAAATGCCGGAACCGCCAAGTCAAAGGGGAAGAAAGGGAAGAGATTAAGGTGGGCGACCGTTGAGAGAAATCCTAGACAGGAAGTAAAAAGGGAAAATGCAAGAAATTTGACAGAGAAAGATGAAGGCGGAAAAGGGAATTCGTCGAGAAAAATTAAGGGGAGAAAGAAGAATGAGGATAAAGAGAGGGCGAACGCGAAGGAGCGAGAGGAGAATAAATTGACAGTCGCTGAGAAAGAGGCAAAAAGTTTCCAGGTGCGAGTGGGGAAAGTTGTCAAACTCCCACCACGTAGTGAAGCAGTCACCTATGGCTACTACGACCGGGAAATTGCGTTCACCGGGCAGGCACTTTTGATGGAGCCGGCGGAAATTACGATTCACGGAATTATGGCCGCGAGGTGTATAGTGAAGCCCACGAGCGATTGCCGCATCCCAGTGAAGATCATAAATGTCTCCACGGAAGAGCTAACGATCCCCGCGAAGACAATAGTAGGGACGATCACGGAAGAATTCGCGGAAGCAGCCCCGAGAAGGGAATTAAATTCGCCCCAACATCTCCCCGAGGAATTAAGAGTAAAATTGAGAGAATTGCCAAGGGAAATTGCCAGACCGTTGGAGGAACTGCTGATCGAGTATGGAGATGTGTTCCATCGAGAGGGAGAACCTCTAGGAAAGACGGACCGGGTTCAACACCGGATTGATACGGGGAATTCCGCCCCCATCGCCAAACCACCGTACCGCGTTCCGTATACGCAGAGAAGAGTGATAGCGGAGCATGTAGAGGAAATGCTGGAGCAAGGGGTAATACAGGAATCCAAATCACCGTGGAGCGCGCCCGTTGTATTAGTCGCGAAGAAAGGAGAAGGTAGCGAAAGCAAATTGCGGTTCTGCACCGATTTCAGGGCTTTGAATGCCGTAACGGTGCGCCATGTTTACCCGCTGCCTAACATCCAGGATACTCTCGACTACCTTGGCGGAGCGACGCTTTTCTCCACGTTGGATCTCGAATCCGGATTCTGGCAAATCGGTATCGACCCAAAAGATAGGGAGAAGACTGCATTTTCGACTCCCGATGGTCATTGGGAATACCTGAGGCTACCCTTCGGATTATCCAATAGCCCGAGCACATTTCAGCGCCTGATGGACTCCGTCTTGAGCGGTTTGAAAGGAGCGAAGTGTCTCGTGTACATGGATGACGTCATAGTCTTCGGAAAAGACGTCCCCGAACACCTGAATAGGTTACGAGAGGTGTTTCAGCGACTCCGCGAATCCGGACTTAAATTAAAACCGGCGAAATGTAAGTTTCTGAGGCAAGAAGTCGAATACTTGGGCCACGTTATCTCTGCTGGCGGAATAAAACCGGACCCAGAAAAGATTTCTGCTATCACGAATTTTCCTCGCCCCCATAATTTAAAAACGATCAGGAGTTTCTTGGGATTAGTCGGATATTATCGGCGATTTATTCCCGATTTTGCGAAGAAGGCTAAGCCATTAACGGAGATGACGAAGAAAGGCGCGAAGATAGAATGGATGCCAGAAGCCACGGCGTCCTTTGAATTCCTCCGTAATAGTTTATGCCGCGAGCCAATTTCGAGATATCCCAGCTTCCAAGAGCCGTTCATCCTTCACACGGACGCGTCAGGAGAAGCCATTGGGGCCGTCCTCGCACAGAAAGACGCCCGCGGAGAATACGTCATCGCTTACGCGAGCCGAAAACTGAATTCTGCTGAGAGGAATTACTCCACCACGGAAAGAGAATGTTTGGCCGTGGTGTGGGGCGTTAAATACTTCCGAACCTACCTGTACGGAAGACGATTCACGGTAGTTACAGATCATCGCCCTCTGAAATGGCTTTTATCCCTGAAGGACCCCTCGTCGAGACTTGTTCGCTGGTCGTTGCTTCTCAGTGAGTACGATTTCGAAATCCAACACCGGCCGGGGAAGACGCATCAAAACGCCGACGCGCTATCTAGACAATTTTCATGTGCGATCCAACCCTCGTACGAGCCTGCTTGGGATCGGGATTTAATTCGCGAAGAGCAGGAAAGGGACGAATTCTGCCAGAAGATCCTAAGGGATATCCGCGAAAAGGGCGATAGGCACGAGCATGAATTTCGGCAAGACGAAGACGGACTCCTCTTCCGGAAGAGCAATCAACGCCACGACCCATTGGTAGCGCCGCGAAGGATGGTAAATCGTATTTTACGGGCTTTCCATGACGCGCCTTGGGCGGGTCACATGGGGATAAAAAGAACTTTGGCATCCGTTCGCTCTACATTTTGGTGGAGTACTGTAAGGAAGGACGTGGAGAACTATTGCGGAAAATGCATTTCGTGTCAAGAGAGGAAAAGTCCACGCGGACCGCAAAAGGCCCCCCTCCAACCGCTTCCGGAAGTTACGACGCCCCTCCAACGCGTCTCCATGGATATTGTCGGCCCCTTACCTTCCACCTACAAAGGGAACCGATATATTCTCACCTTTCAGGATGCATTCACCAAATATCCTGAAGCTTTCGCGTTACCTGATCAAAAAACAGAAACGGTAGCGAGAACATTCGTTGAGAACATAGTATTACGTCATGGAGCACCGCGACAGTTGTTAACTGATAGAGGGACTAATTTTACTTCGAATCTGATGAAAGAAGTATGTCGCCAATTGGGGATTAAGAAACTGCAAACCACTGCCTACCACCCAGCAGGAAACGGACTAGTAGAGAGGAGCCATCGAACTCTAATGAACATCCTTTCGCATTTCGTCGATACGAAGCAGCGAGATTGGGACGATTGGCTTCCGTTTGCTTTATCCGCTTATCGCAGCACCCCTCATACCGCAACCGGAGAGACCCCACATTTTCTGATGCACGGGCGCGACATCGAAATGCCTTTCGATGACATTATGCAGCCCTTGGAAGTCAATTATTCGACCGATACCAACTATGCCGCGGAATTACGCGCGAGGTTGAATATTGCTTTCAAGGAAGTGAGAGAGCGCCTGAGAAAATCGCACGATCAGCAAGCGAAATATTATAACAGGGGATCGAAGGAAGCGAATTTCGGACCAGGAGATCGGGTATTTTTGCACGTTCCGTTCGTGGGAATCGGGAGGAAAAGAAAACTTAGTCGGCAGTGGCAAGGGCCTTATCGCGTCTTGGAGCAGACTAGTCCAGTGAATTTTCGCGTGCAGCATATTTCCCGCCCCAGGGATTGTCAGCTGGTACACGCGAATAGATTAAAAATCGCGCGCGGGATTCATCCGAAGCCCTCACCCTCCCCGCCAGCACGAGGGGCGATAACGAACCCGCCCCCGCCGAAGGCCCCGACGCCGTCCCGCTCCGAGATGCGTCAGCCACCCCCGTTCCTGCTAGAGGCAGACTTGTTACCACCCCTTCCCCCGGAACCCCCTCCCTCGATGTCGGCCCCAGCCCCCCCGCCGCCTCCCAACCATTCCTACGCTCTCCGAAGCCGAGACCCCGTGGTCCCATGTTGATGTTCCGCCCCCACTTCGTCGAGGGCAAAACAAAAACAAAAACATCACCGACCCTTATGTTTTGAAGGAAAGGCGCGATGGCAGGGGCAAGATGGCTGCTGGTCCTCCTAAGCGCGGCCGCGCTGGCGGGAGAGATCGTGGAGGATCACAGGGGAATGGCGTTTCTCCAAGAGGGGCACTTCCTTCTCACAGCCAACACTTGGACTCTCTCTCTCGACGTGGACCTAAGCCACTACATCGAAGCGGTCGCTCAACTACTCTCCGACGTCCAAGCGGCCCTGAGCGCGGGGAGGAGGGGAATCGTCGTCCCGGGCGATGAACAAGACGAGTTGGGAAGGCAATTCACCATACTCACGGCACAAATTCTTGCGAGGGAAGGGCAGGTGGTGAGGGTAGAGGCAAACCTCATCTTCGAGCAATTGAGGCAGATCGGGACCACCCTGACAGGCAATGGAAGACCGAAGAGAGGGCTCTTGAATCTCGGGGGTGAAGCATTGAAATTCCTCTTCGGCACGTTAGATGACGAAGACCTGTCGTTACTCAATAGGAGGATTAACGAGATGGGGGCCCGAGAAGAGAAATTGGTGCACATAGCGAAGCTGCAGGCTACGGTCATTAACACCACGTATTCCCTAGCTCGCGAGAACGAACGCACCTTGGGGAAGATCTCCAACACTACAAGGGCGCTATTGACCGAGCTCGAAAGCCTCAAGACGGAGGAAGAAGCCGGAAAAAGGAACGTGGTGGCAAGGCTAGCGGCCACCTTTTCCGTAAGCTCGAGCCTCCGGGTGTTGGAGACCATACTCGCCCAAACGCGCGCGGAGATAAACCTCTTTAAACAAGCGTGGGAAACCACCCTCGACGGGAGGCTTAGTCCCTACCTTCTCTCCCCCGTCGACCTCCACGAAGCGTTAGTCGGTGTGGCCAAAGGCCTCCCGAGAGGCACCCGATTCCCCCTCTCTCTAGATCTGGAGAGAATATACGACTTTTTCGCCCTCGCCAGAGTATCTCACGCCGTTCTGCCAGGAAAAGTGCGGCTGTTCATCGAGTTCCCCCTCCAAACGGGCCACGACCTCTTTACGTTATACCGCGCGCTGCCCCTTCCAGTCAGAATCAACGGGACCGCCATCACCGTCATCATAAGGCCAGAAGCGCAATACCTCGCTGTCTCTGAAAGCCACCGGCGGCACTTCACCATGACACGGAGCGAACTAGTAGACTGCAAAGAGGGGCCGGTGACGGTCTGCCCGCCCCGTAGGGAAGTAACGGAATACCCCAGCACCTCGTGCCTGTACTCGTTGTTCTCCGGATTAGACGCGAGAGGAGCATGCGAGACCAGAGTGCGCGCGACGTCGGAGGCGATTTTTTATCGGGCCCGCCTTTCCAACGACTGGGTGTATAGTCTGCCCGAGGGGGGGCGAGTCATCCAGCACTGCCCACGCACCGGGGCCGCACAAAACACCACCGAACTACACCTGAACGGGACGGGGATCTTCCACCTCCCTCCCCTGTGCTCAGCCTACATCAACGGCCGCATCCTACCCTCCTTCTCCCGGAAAACGTCGACCGTCAAGGCAGGTGGCACCCCCGTCTACGTCCCTTCATCCCCCGAACTCTTCGATGGATTCGAGGGGAAGATAGCGAACCTCCCCAGCGAGGAACACAAAAGAACCCTCGTCCAGAAGGTGTTGGAGGCAGAGGGCGCTTACCGCCAGGCCGAGGGGATTCCCGCAGCGCACCTAGAGGAGATGCTCGACGCCGTGCGAGACCTGTCGACCCCGTCGGCCTTCTCATTTCCGGAAGGAGTCGACTACGCCGCGCCCCGCGCCTACCACATAGGAGGAGGGACAGCAGCCGCGGCGATCATAATAGCCGCCCTAGGGACCGCTGCATGGAAGTGCAAAAGCCGACGCCGCCGATGGGCAGAATCACGACCGCCACCCCCAGCTGAACGTCGACCGGAGGACCTCGAGATGGCACTCCGCGGGCAAGACGACCACACCGACGGGGCCCCGCACTCGACACCGAGAGACTCCGAGATGGTCTACTAAGGGTGCAGCGAACACCACAAACCCCCATCCCCCCCCCCGCGACCTTTCGTTACCTTTTTTTTTTTCTTCTTCTTCCATCTTTCCTCTTTTCTTTTCCCCTCCTCCGCCTCTCCGTCCTCGCACGCTTCCTCCCTCTCCTTTCTTCATAGACACGCCTCCTTCCCTCCTTATTTATCCGTATCCCGATGCCTTTATTATTATTATTTTTTTTTTGTTTTGTTGTTTTTTTTCCTTTTTTCTTCCTGCTCTCCGCGTGGTCCCCCCTCGCACCTTCCGTCCCGTCGCCGCTCCCCCTCGGCGGCGATTCGCGTAATTCCCTTTCCGTGAGTAGATGGATGGCGGATCTTGGATGAAGGTCGGACCCCTCCCCTCTGACTACAAGGAGGAGCAGCTGCGAGAGGCGCTGGAGTACGCAGCGGAGCTCCAGGAGGTGCGGCCCTGCCTCTGTCCGAACGGCGTAGTGGGGACGTGGTTTGTGAGGCTGAAGGACTACGAGGAGAGGCTGGCGGCCGTCGTGATGGCGAATATGCCGGGGGCGCTGCCCGAGGGAGCCCGCGCCACAGCTACCAGAGCATCACGGGTGGCCGGGAGTAGCCGCGAGCTCACCGGGGCGTACGGAGCGTACCACGAAGAGGAAGACGACGAGGAGGAAGATGACGAAGAGGAAGATGACGAAGAGGGAGACAACCAAGGGAAAGACGACGGAGACGACGAAGAAGAGGAGTTGTGGGGAGGCCGGCCGCCATCACGATAACGCGACGGAAAAAGGGTGGGGGGGTGGAAAAGCCGATGCGTGAGAACGATCATTAGAAATAACCACATTGTGTTCAGCGCGAGTGCCGAAACAATATTTCTTCTCTGCCTCAAACGCTTTCCTGAATTACTGTGATGGAAAAATTCTAGTGTTTTCTAGGACATGAACAATTGGTTATATCATTTTAATTAATTGGTTATAGATCTTATTTTTGTGTTTTGGGGGATATATTTTACTCATTTATTTTTTTTTTTTGATTTTAAAAGTGAGTTGCCCTGCGTGGCAACCCATTTTTTCCGTGGGAGGGAGTAGTGTAATGCCCGGCCCGGGAGACGAACATGGTACCCCTGTCCCTCTCTTTCCTCCCTTTGATTTTCCTTCCTTTCCCTTTTGTTTTTCCAATGTTGGCTGACGTGAGCGGCACGAGGAGATGACCATCCCCGCGGGATCGGACTTTGCGCGAGCTGAGCCATCTCCGCAACGCCGATCCGGCCCAAAATAGTCTCGGGATTGCCTTAAGCAACCATGGTGCAGCGGAATATTCCAGTCGGTAACCCTTTGTTCTCCCCCTCCCCCGGCCTTCAGCCTCCGCTGTTCCCGAGACCCGAAAACATGTTTTCAATTTCTGGTGGATTCGGCCACCACTCACCCCCTTCTTGTACCTTGATCCCTGCCTTCGTAGAGTTCCCGACGACCGTAGAGTTCCCGATCACCCCGATTCCGCATTGGTAAGGCAAGGCAGTATATAGGCCCTTCAGGCAATTAACCCGAGGTCAGTTGATCCAGACATTTTGCCCGTGAGCAGTCTCCACGTCCGTTTGCACCGCGACCGCGCCCGCCACTCCCCGAAGGAAACCGTGCCACCCACGTCGACGCCACCAGTCCTGACCCGCATCCGTAAGCCCCGCACCCCGCACTCCCGGAGCTCGAGGCGATCCTCCCACGGAAAAGGTATTGTAAAATTAAAACTTTCCTTTATTCCAAGAATTGGCTTTCTTTTAGCAATCACCGACACCTTGGCAAGAACCCTTTTTCCTTTTTTTGTCGTGACGTTCCGGGGGCGGAACAAAAACAAAAACATCACCGACCCTTATGTTTTGAAGGAAAGGCGCGATGGCAGGGGCAAGATGGCTGCTGGTGCTGATGAGCGTAGCCGCTCTAGCGGGAGAAGTCATAGAGAATCATAGGGGAATGGCGTTTCTCCAAGAGGGGCACTTCCTTCTCACAGCCAACACTTGGACTCTCTCTCTCGACGTGGACCTAAGCCACTACATCGAAGCGGTCGCTCAACTACTCTCCGACGTCCAAGCGGCCCTGAGCGCGGGGAGGAGGGGAATCGTCGTCCCGGGCGATGAACAAGACGAGTTGGGAAGGCAATTCACCATACTCACGGCACAAATTCTTGCGAGGGAAGGGCAGGTGGTGAGGGTAGAGGCAAACCTCATCTTCGAGCAATTGAGGCAGATCGGGACCACCCTGACAGGCAATGGAAGACCGAAGAGAGGGCTCTTGAATCTCGGGGGTGAAGCATTGAAATTCCTCTTCGGCACGTTAGATGACGAAGACCTGTCGTTACTCAATAGGAGGATTAACGAGATGGGGGCCCGAGAAGAGAAATTGGTGCACATAGCGAAGCTGCAGGCTACGGTCATTAACACCACGTATTCCCTAGCTCGCGAGAACGAACGCACCTTGGGGAAGATCTCCAACACTACAAGGGCGCTATTGACCGAGCTCGAAAGCCTCAAGACGGAGGAAGAAGCCGGAAAAAGGAACGTGGTGGCAAGGCTAGCGGCCACCTTTTCCGTAAGCTCGAGCCTCCGGGTGTTGGAGACCATACTCGCCCAAACGCGCGCGGAGATAAACCTCTTTAAACAAGCGTGGGAAACCACCCTCGATGGGAGGCTCAGTCCCTATCTCCTCTCCCCCGTCGACCTCCACGAAGCGTTAGTCGGTGTGGCCAAAGGCCTCCCGAGAGGCACCCGATTCCCCCTCTCTCTAGATCTGGAGAGAATATACGACTTTTTCGCCCTCGCCAGAGTATCTCACGCCGTTCTGCCAGGAAAAGTGCGGCTGTTCATCGAGTTCCCCCTCCAAACGGGCCACGACCTCTTTACGTTATACCGCGCGCTGCCCCTTCCAGTCAGAATCAACGGGACCGCCATCACCGTCATCATAAGGCCAGAAGCGCAATACCTCGCTGTCTCTGAAAGCCACCGGCGGCACTTCGCCATGACCCGGAGCGAGCTAGTAGACTGTAAAGAGGGGCCGGTGACGGTCTGCCCGCCCCGTAGGGAAGTAACGGAATACCCCAGCACCTCGTGCCTGTACTCGTTGTTCTCCGGATTAGACGCGAGAGGAGCATGCGAGACCAGAGTGCGCGCGACGTCGGAGGCGATTTTTTATCGGGCCCGCCTTTCCAACGACTGGGTGTATAGTCTGCCCGAGGGGGGGCGAGTCATCCAGCACTGCCCACGCACCGGGGCCGCACAAAACACCACCGAACTACACCTGAACGGGACGGGGATCTTCCACCTCCCTCCCCTGTGCTCAGCCTACATCAACGGCCGCATCCTACCCTCCTTCTCCCGGAAAACGTCGACCGTCAAGGCAGGTGGCACCCCCGTCTACGTCCCTTCATCCCCCGAACTCTTCGATGGATTCGAGGGGAAGATAGCGAACCTCCCCGGCGAGGAACACAAAAGAACCCTCGTCCAGAAGGTGTTGGAGGCAGAGGGCGCTTACCGCCAGGCCGAGGGGATTCCCGCAGCGCACCTAGAGGAGATGCTCGACGCCGTGCGAGACCTGTCGACCCCGTCGGCCTTCTCATTTCCGGAAGGAGTCGACTACGCCGCGCCCCGCGCCTACCACATAGGAGGAGGGACGGCAGCCACAGCGATCATAATAGCCGTCCTAGGGACCGCTGTATGGAAGTGCAAAAGCCGACGCCGCCGATGGGCAGAATCACGACCGCCACCCCCAGCTGAACGTCGACCGGAGGACCTCGAGATGGCACTCCGCGGGCAAGACGACCACACCGACGGGGCCCCGCACTCGACACCGAGAGACTCCGAGATGGTCTACTAAGGGTGCAGCGAACACCACAAACCCCCATCCCCCCCCCCGCGACCTTTCGTTACCTTTTTTTTTTTNGGAGAGGGTGGGGAAGGGAAAAGGTTCTTGGTTAGCGTAACGAGGGGGGAAGGGTCTGGGAAGTCATAATTATTAATTAATTGTTTTGTAGAAACTATTTCAATAGCTTCCATGGCATTCATCTTAGTCCCTTTCTGCAACGGATGCAGCAGTCTTCCTTCGAAGGAACTTGAATGCCCTTCTCCACGCAGGTGGTCTGCAAATGCAGAACCTGGAGTCCCTAGGGGGTAGCAGCGGCGGTGTTCTGCAATCCTCGTCTTTAGAGGACAGCCACTTTGACCCACATACTGACGTTCACAGGTGTCACACTGAAGGGCGTATATACCGGAGAGCAAAGAGGTCTCTCTTTTGTCTTTTGCCTCTGAGAAGATTTTCGAGAGGCACTATGGAGTGTAGAAAGCCACTCTCAATGTCCGAGGAAGGAGATTAACCAGTTGATAGGAAATGCTCCCTAAAAAAGGAAGCTTTGCCCATTTGGTTTTTGTCTTGTCCAGTGGGGTGAGAGAAGGGAAGATTTTTCTTGAAGCTATGGTTCTTAATTTCCTCTTCAGAATTCTTTCCACTATCAACTTTGAATACTCATTGTTTTCAGCTATTTTCTTTATTGTGTTGAGTTCTTCATTAAAAACAGTCATTAAATTGCAGGGAAAGGGGAACCTGAGTCAGCCTATGGATTAAGGCATGAAAAGCTGCATGCTTATGGGATATGTGGTGAGAAGACAAATTTGGAATTGTTAAGTCCGTAAAACTCTCTTTCCTAAAGATTTTGAACTTGGGATAACTATGGATATTTCAAGGTCCAGAAATATAATGCGG
Organism: Ladona fulva; assembly: GCA_000376725.2. Taxonomy (NCBI): domain Eukaryota; kingdom Metazoa; phylum Arthropoda; class Insecta; order Odonata; family Libellulidae; genus Ladona; species Ladona fulva. The sequence goes on along the minus strand of KZ309349.1, from coordinate 82,275 downwards.
CTGTTCATCGAGTTCCCCCTCCAAACGGGCCACGACCTCTTTACGTTATACCGCGCGCTGCCCCTTCCAGTCAGAATCAACGGGACCGCCNCAAAGCTATCACTAATAACAGCTCTGAAACGATCAATACGCAATTTGAAAGTACAATGGCTAAGCGAACTGGACTCCTATACGGTGGTTGCCGGCTTGTTGAAATATGGGAGTGCAACTTTCAAGAATGTTTCCAAGAAAATGAGGAAATGAAAACAACTATGATCCCCCACCGCTACTGTAGAATATCTTCCATTTCCTCAAGCGAAACTTTGTTTTTTTATTTACAGTGTCTTTTTTCATTTAATATGAAACTGTATTTGAATTGTATATACTCGTTCCCTAACTTTGTCATTATCATACATACATATCAACCCAAATTCGTTAAGTATCTGAATATGCGGTCGAGGCATATCTTCTTTTTCTTTTTTTCGATGAGGTGGTCTATGAGGTCCGGGGGGTAGCCGTTGGCAGCAGCGATTTGTTTAATGGTTAGTACTTCCTTGTGGAAGTTAGGAGGGGAAAGGGGTAGGAGAAACAGTCTGTGGATAAGGGAATGGAAGCCGAAGGACATCCCTCCCAGCCTCCCACGGTGGTGTTCTATTCCATTCTTGGGGAAAACCTGCAGCAGGATAGCCAAATGCCTTCCCGAGAACAGCTTAAGGGTCGCTTGGAAGCCTTCAGGAAAACTAGGAAACATCCTTAGGAATGGCAAGGACCCTCTGGTTCCCGCGGAGAGGAGCGGTATCTACCGTTTGAAGTGTGGGAGCTGCGACGGTCACTACGTCAGTCAGTGCGGTAGATCCTTCCTCAAGAGGAGGAAAGAACATCAGGGTGCCATCCGGAACAATCAGCATGAGGCTTCCCAAATGGCACGCCACCTTCTCGAAACAGGCCATCAATGTAGTTGGGAAATGGAATTCCTCCATTTGAAAAGAAAGGGAGGAAAATGAATTCCTTGGAACAACTAGAAATCCTAAAAGCATGCAGCCAACCCAACCCAGTCATTAACGACTTTCTGACACCTTTTCCCTCTCCAATCCTTTCCTCTGTTGTTCGAGCTTTTTCCCTCCCTCCACCCACCCAACCCAACCCCCCATACCCTTCCGTGACTATATATAGAATTGTAACTTGTAATAATGTGCCTGAAGATGACGCGACGCGTCGAAACCTAGGTCGCAAATAAATATTTACTGTGGTACGGGTAGAAGTGTTGTTTTTATTCACCGTTTTCAAGGTGAAAAGTATCGCCGTCAAGAAGCAGTTACAACCAATGGCTGCCTCAGTAACAATCATGGAAATATCTTACCGCCAGAGAGATGTGATTTAGTGTTAAGTAGAGGCTACAACATAAACAAGTCAGGCTCGAAGAAGGCCATAATTGGATTAGACATTGAAAATGAGTTTCAAACAACAGTTTTCATTGCGAAAAACGGTAACGCTGGAATATACTTCGATCAAAATGCGTGGCATCATCTTACCAATCAGCTAAGTGATTCAGTCAGCACATACTTTGAAAGTGAAGTCGATATGACTACGGTTAAGTTGCAAATTGGTGATGATGTTTTAATGGATTTCATGGAGCTGTATGGGGAAAAAATAATCAGACTAGTGAAATGTGAGCAGTACAGTGTTCTACTCGGGCGTGAATCGTGGTGTGAGCTTCTAAATTTTAAAAAATTCATCGAAGATGCTCTTGATGACTGTAACATATGGAATGACTATGCGAAATCCATTATAACTGAAACTACTGACAGAATAAAACTCAACCTTGCAGCAAATTTGTAAGGGTTGTAAAAATGCTTATGTGAGTGACAGTCGTGAATGTTCTAATTTAGAATTTATTGAAAAAAAATATATAAATGAATACTTAGAAAGTAACACCAATAATTCACAGGGTATTGGTGATGACAGTGAATTGCAATTACCAAAAGCTAGACTGATATACGAATTACAAATGTACCATCCGGAAATACTTGTACAAAACCTAACAAAATGATGAAACGTAATCAAAATGTGCAAGAATGAAAACTTGTAATTGATATATGAATAAATCAATCATAAACTTATTCTTAAATGATGTATGTATTTATTGTGAATTACCATGAATATTTCGAACGGCTATATTATATTAAATTAGACTAATTGTTTTCAACGTTCCGAAGGCCGAGCGGACAGTGATCCTGACATGTGTCCAGTCTCCTGACAGTGGACCATGTGACAAAGGAACGCTATCTTATAGGTTGGTTGGTACAAAGAGGGGGGAAGAAGTTTAAAGTATCTAGGAGACGGTCGTTTCCATTGTATCTTATCGAACTAGCGGGGGATAGTCATCGGGTGAGTTTGTGGCAACCATGCTGGCCATCCGGCAACCTCTGACCAAGGGCCAGTAATGGACGAGATCCGCGAATCTCTTGTGAATTGTCTCCCAGTTTCAATCCGAGGGTGGTTCAAGCCCTGTTCGAGGAAAATATTATACCAAAAATTAAATTATTACCCGGAGTTTGTGGCAACGCAGCACTTGGCAACCTCTAACCAAAAGGTAAAAAGCCACAGACGGCTCCGCCGGGAGAGACAGGGCCAGGAACTGTCGGAGGCGCACTCTCAAACGGAGACCCCCCCCCACTTGGTGAGATTAGAGTGTAGATTCGCTGGTGGTCCTTACGGAATCCCCCTCCCTAGTAGTCGAACCGTGTGCGCGGACTGTGCGGAAGTACGAGGGCATCACCGACATCCAACCACCGGTTAAAGACAAGGAGCCAGCGGCACAACCACCCGCAAACCCGTCAAACCGAGCCACCCAGAAAAAGGAGGTAATAAGACATTCGGGCTATACCACGGTTTTGTCATTTCAATAATGTCACTGCGACATCTTGATGTCACAGTGATCAAATAGATAAATTTTATTNACCATCATGCAGTGGAATACTCCAATCGGTAACACTTTTTTCTTCCCCCTCCCCCCGGCCCTCAGCCTTCCGCTGCACCCGAGACTTGAAAACATGTTTTCAATTCCAGTGGTTTCGGCCACCACCACCCAATACCCCCTTCTTGTACCTTGACTTCTTAGAGTTCCCAATAACCGTAGAGTCCCAAATAACCCCAAATCCGCTTTGGTAAGGCAAGGGAGTATATAGGCCCCTCAGGCAATTAACCGGAGGTCAGTCGTTTTGCTTGAAATCAGTGACCACGACAGTTTTTTTGCCGTGACTGTGTAATGCCCGGCCCGGGAGACGAACATGGTACCCCTGTCCCTCTCTTTCCTCCCTTTGATTTTCCTTCCTTTCCCTTTTGTTTTTCCAATGTTGGCTGACGTGAGCGGCACGAGGAGATGACCATCCCCGCGGGATCGGACTTTGCGCGAGCTGAGCCATCTCCGCAACGCCGATCCGGCCCAAAATAGTCTCGGGATTGCCTTAAGCAACCATGGTGCAGCGGAATATTCCAGTCGGTAACCCTTTGTTCTCCCCCTCCCCCGGCCTTCAGCCTCCGCTGTTCCCGAGACCCAAAAACATGTTTTCAATTTCTGGTGGATTCGGCCACCACTCACCCCCTTCTTGTACCTTGATCCCTGCCTTCGTAGAGTTCCCGACGACCGTAGAGATCCCGATCACCCCGATTCCGCATTAGTAAGGCAAGGCAGTATATAGGCCCTTCAGGCAATTAACCCGAGGTCAGTTGATCCAGACATTTTGCCCGTGAGCAGTCTCCACGTCCGTTTGCACCGCGACCGCGCCCGCCACTCCCCGAAGGAAACCATGCCACCCACGTCGACGCCACCAGTCCTGACCCGAATCCGTAAGCCCCGCACCCCGCACTCCCGGAGCTCGAGGCGATCCTCCCACGGAAAAGGTATTGTAAAATTAAAACTTTCCTTTATTCCAAGAATTGGCTTTCTTTTAGCAATCACCGACACCTTGGCAAGAACCCTTTTTCCTTTTTTTGTCGTGACGTTCCCTCTTTCAGAGGGGCGCCATAACACTATTATCCCTCGTTAATTTTTCCTTACATCGGAATTTCTTCCAATGCATCCCCATCCCCTCATAGCAACGAGAGAGAGAGACGCAGATGCGGAAACGGAACAACAGGAAGATGAGTCATGCGAACTTTGCGCTTCCCCCATCCCTGGCACCAACCGAAATAGGTCATTCCGAGCCTATCTTTCGGATAATGTCATTTCTATGCATTGCTCAGTTTAAACGTCCTTTAAAAGTCCTCGCGTTCCCCAGTATTTTTCCATCGTTTATCCACAAGTACCTCTGCATTGATGAGCAATTGCAAATATTTCCAAATTTCCGCTGCTCTTCCTGCAGCAAAACATGTGTCACGGTTCCCCATCCCAAGGCTGACGCTACCCTTGCATCAGCCGGTACTATGACCCCTTTGCGCACGACCTGGTCCACGTAGAGTTCCTTTTCCACTAAATTCACCCCCAAAAATGGACAAGGTTATATAAGCCCTTCAGGCGACAGTTTGTTTTTTTTTCGTACTGTCCTGCGAGTAAGTGTGCAAGAAAGACCGTGCTCCGTACCAGAGAAGACATCGCCTCCAGTTCACGGGAAAGACGAAGCCACCGGGAACGCATGGAACCACCGCGGGACTCGCCGCCCATCGGAAGCACCCTCTCTCTCTCTCTCTCGCTGCTACACCCCGCTCTCCTCTCCCTCGACTAGCGCCGTTCGCGAGTTAAGCCGGGCTTGGGTTTTTTTGGTTGATACAAGGTAGTAAACGGAATTTTATTTTTATATAGATTTTGGCCTTTGATTACTTGTTTCACGACAGCCCCGACTTCCAAAGGGTAAGAACCCATTATTTTTAGTGGTTGTCGTCCCTCCCTAAGACGGCGGCACTACAAAAGCAAAAAAAAAAACAAAACAACTGGTAGGAATCATACCACTACGGAAAAGTTGAGAGGACGGAAAGTCTTATAATATAAATAGATAAAATAGACAACAAAATAGATAAAAATTTATAGATAAAAATCTTATAAGGTTCTGGCAAGGACGTTGTGGTATATCTGTCGTAACTATAAAAACATTTATGCAAAAGGATTGGAAAAGTCTACATACTTATCCAATCTATTGTGTGTTGCTATTATCGATCTTGAATCGAATCGATCAAAGAGGAAGAGACGGGAATAAAGAATGTGGTAGCGAGGTTGGCGGCCACCTTATCTGTTAGCTCCAGCCTCCTTGTACGAGAGACCATCCTTGCTCAGACCCTCTCGGAAATTAGACGGAGACTCAGACCCTACTTCCTCTCCCCACCGGATCTCCATGAGGCTATCCTCCAAGTCGCCGGCAAGCTCCCTAGGGTTACCAGGTTCCCCCCCTCTTTGGATATGGGGAAGATTTAAGATTTCTACGCCCTCGCCAGTACCTCGCAGGCGGTGCTCCCGGGTAAGGTGAGACTATTTATCGAGCTCCCCCTCCAGACGGGCCATGATCTTTTTACCCTTTACTGGGCCTTACCCCTTCCCATCAGGTTGCGGCTGGAGGCGCCATATTTGGCAATTTCCGAGAGCCACAGACGGCATTTTGCCATGGCCGAGGGTGGCTTGGCCGACTGCAGAGAGGGACCGGTAACGGTTTGCCCACCCCGCACCTCTTGCCTGTACTCGGTGTTCTCGGGAATGGACGCGGGAGAAGCATACGAAGTAACATCACACGTCAGGCCAAGGGCAGTCTTCTACCGAGCCAGACTCTCAAACGTTTGGGTGTATAGTCTCCAGGAAGAGGCAAGGTTCGTTCAACACTGCCCCCGGCCATCAGCTACACAGAAGACCACGGAGCTGCACCTAAACGGCACGGGGATCCTCCACCTTCCCCCTACATGCTCCGCATATATAGACGGCCATAACCTGCTATCAATTTCCCGCCAAACATCAACGGTAAAAGCAAGCGGGACACCGCCCGTCCCATCGACCCCCGAGCTTTTCGGCGGATTTTCCGCCAAAATTGCGGCAATCTCTATGGAAGACCACCGCAGAGAGCTGGAAGAGAAGATGAAAGCAGCTGAAGAGGCGTACGGTCCAGGTGACGGAATCCCACATTTTCGCTTCCGGGAGATGATGAAGGCAGTTGCCGATTAGTCAGTCCCGTCGAGTCTCTCGTCAACCATGGAGTCCGCCTATGCAGAGCGCCGACCGTACCACATAGAAACAGGGACGGCATCCGCAGTCATCCTCGTTGGATTTTTGGGGTCCATGGTCTGAGGATGCCGGGCCCGGCAACGCAGACGGTCCGGAAATGCGGCCGCAGAAAAAGACACGCGGCGAGGAAAGAGGCCAACCACACCCCACAACAACCACAGCGGCGCCGGAATCTTTCATAGAGCAAGCTCTATAAGTAAAAGAAAGCATCTGGTTGCTCCTTTTTTTTCTCCTTCCTTCCTATCTCTTTGAAGTGAACCTCCTGTTTTTATGTGATAAATTCCTCTCCCTTCCTTTCCTCTCGCCACTAAGGCGCGATGATACCTACGCCTGTGTTTTTTCTTTTTTTTTCACATTCCTTTTTAGCTTTGATATCCCTTAAGTTATCCCTCGAGTTTAGCTTCCTTCCTGTTTTTCGCTTGACATGGTTCACCGGCTTGCTCCGATTCCGTATTTTTCGTCCCAAATTCCCTTCAACTCCGAACTTCTATGTCCTCCCCCATGTCATCAGCAAGTCGTACCCCGGACCTCACCTAAGACCAGCCTTTGGCAGCCTCTTGGACTCTGTCCCCCTTGCGCGCGGCCCGGACCACGCAGGCCCCTTTCCATAGGGTCACCCCTCCCCCCCTTATGAAGTATATTTAAACTCTTGCGGAAGTGTACCACTCTCTCTCTCTCTTAAGTGAGTGCATACGGTGAACCCTTGCACGGTTAACCAAGATAAAGTGGTTTTTCCGCGACCTCGCTCAACGCTCTCCGCCTCCGCACCCGCGCTGCATCATCCTCGAGCCCTCATCACCGCAGAACAGTAGTTTCCCCACAGGGAAACTACCCGGCTCTTAACCCATTTTCGGAAAGAAAGGAAATATAGTCCTTTTTCTTATTTTCTATTTTTTGTATCCCTGGCCACGCGAGCATTATTTCGCCGATATCCAGACAACCAAAGGCAAGACCCAATCAATAGTTATCGTTGTCCCTTCCTACCAGGGGTGGCATAAGTAAAAACTGGGAGATTCTATCACCTGTAATGATAGCGAAAGGATGTTTTCTGGACGGGATTGTTTCAATAATCATCTTAAAATAAAACCAGAAGCAGTAGTAAGCATGAACTCAGTGTGCAATCAGGAGAAGTGTGCTGTGCGATTAAAAATTTACAAAACCTCTGGACGGAAAGCACCTCATACGTGCGGTGAGTTATATTGAGCACTATTGTTACAACCAACCCGTTGAAAAGCTGAAAAATTAAAATTACGACCTGTGTAATGCCCGACCCGGGGAACGAACACGGCAACCCGTGAGTGCATAAAAAAGGGGACTGAACTGTTGTGTGAGTGGACATTTTTTCTTTATTTTTTTCGTGGGAGGGAGCAGTGTAATGCCCGGCCCGGGGAACGAACACGGCACCCCCGCCCCTCATTCTTCCCTTATTTTCCAGACCCGCACTTTTCCTTGCTGGCTAACACGTGAGCGGCACGAGAAGCTGATTACCCCCGCAGGATCGGACTTTGCGCGAGTTCGACCATCTCCGCAACGCCAATCCGGCCCAAAATAGTATCGGGATTGCCTTAAGCAACCATCATGCAGTGGAATATTCCGATCGGTAACCCTTTGTTCTTCCCCCTCCCCCGGCCCTCAGCCTTCCGCTGCACTCGATACTCGAAAACATGTTTTCGATTGCCGGTGATGTCGGCCACCACTCAACCCCTTCTTGTACCTTGACACTTGCCTTCTTAGAGTTCCCAATAACCGTAGAGTCCCGAATAACCCCGAATCCGCTTTGGTAAGGCAAGGAAGTATATAGGCCCCTCAGGCAATTAACCGAAGGTCAGTCGTTTTGTTCGTAATCAGTGACTACGCCAGTTTTCGCCGCGACCGCGCCCACCCCGACAGAGGAAACTGTGTCACTCACGTCGCAGCCAGCCAACTTGATCTCTGCCAAAACCCCCACATCCAGCATCCCCGGAGCCAAGCAAGCCCCCCTCCCCCGGTAACCTAAGGTAAAGGATTAAAACTTGTTTTTATATTCAGGAACTGACTTTCTTTTTGTGGTTGCCGACACGTTGGCAAGAACCCTTCTTTTATTGTCGTGACGATTCCCTCCCTCAAAAGGGGTCGGCATAACACCTGTATGTGTTTTTTGACTTGGAAGGTCGGCAGGACTGGGGACAGTTCTGTATTTCAGCATGTTCCTGTGTTATGCATAGCTCATTGTGCATGCAAGAATTGCTATGGTGCCGAAGATTCCGAAACTTTGTGTACCATTCATGGAATAAAGCAGCAAATATTAGAGAGCATATCCTGTATCAGAGGTTTTCAAGTATTTCACATTACCAATTTTGGCAATGTAATATGCATAGCTCATAACTTAAAAGGGTACAACGGCCAATTTCTCATGAAGCAAGCCATCTCTAATATCAAAATGACACCTGAAGTGTTCCTTACTGGGACTAAAATTATGACTATGCGTGTCAATAACATTAAATTTCTGGATACATTGAATTTCTTGCCCATGCCTTTAGCCAAGCTGCCAAAAACATTAAACGTTGCAAACGATTTAATGAAAGGTTTCTTCCCGCATTTCTTTAACACTGTGGAAAACAAGAATTATGTTGTGCCACTACTGCAGAAAACGTTTTATGGGTAAGAGACCATGACTTATGAGATAATAAAGAATTTGAATCATGGTATGATGAACGAGAAATGCTGCCATTCAATTTACAGGAAGAGATTAAGATGTATTGCGAAAATGATTTATGCATTCTATGAAGAGCATGCACAGTAGTTTCCACTCTTAATGAAAAGCTCACAGGGTTCCAGACCTTCCGTGAACAATTACTATAGCTGGTGCATGTAACTTTTAGACACAATTTTCTAAAAAAGGACACAATAGGTATTGTACTGCCAGGACATTACAGGTGGTTGGACCATCAATGTCATGCAGCTGTGATGTGGATGGTAGTTGAAGAACAAGAGAGGGGAGCCGCTATTCCGTATGAAGGCAATGGACGTGAAGTCAGGTTCATGGGGAGAAAAGTGGACGGACTGGCCAAAGAAGGAAATGTTACGAATGTTTTCGTGCTTTATGGTTGCTTTTACCATGAGTGTAAATAGTGCTTCCCTAATGGTCGCGACAAAGCTATCACTAATAACAGCTCTGAAACGATCAATACGCAATTTGAAAGTACAATGGCTAAGCGAACTGGACTCCTATACGGTGGTTGCCGGCTTGTTGAAATATGGGAGTGCAACTTTCAAGAATGTTTCCAAGAAAATGAGGAAATGAAAACGCATCTCAAGAAGCACCCACTGACCCTCAAGGAACCAATGGACCCCCCAGAGATGCTTTTAATGGAAGGAGAACGAATGCTGCAAAATTTTACTATTGAGCAAAAGAAGAAATCAGGGAAAAAAATAAATATATAGATATCTGCTCGCTCTACCCCTACATCAACAAGCAGATAAAATATCCAGTTGGCCACCCAGTCATTTATGTTGGTGACAAATACCCTAAATGTGAAAAGGAAATGTCTTCATGAGGATGAGGAGGATCATATTATTACAGGGACATGGGTGACAGATGAAGTCAAAAAAGTTATCCAGAAAGGTTATAGCATAATAACAATATGTGAATTATGGAATTACCCTGTAACTGTGTATGATAAATCAGTGAACAATGGTGGTCTGTTTTCAGGCTACATTGATAATTTTCTTAAATTAAAACAGGAAGCAGGCTGAATAATGTCAAAAATAATCAGAAAGGGATGATTTTATTAAATCATTCAAAGAATGGGAAGGCATAGATTTGGATGCCGATAAAATAGAAATGAATCCAGGTTTTCTCTGTATTGTGAAACCTTTTTTGAACTCGCTGTTTCACTCTGCGTGCCTGTGAGCTTGGAGGGAAATGGACATATGTTAGACGTGGAGTTAGTATTGCCCTATCTGGAGTTCGATGAAGCTGCAGAAATGCCAAAAGAAAGTTGAAAATGTGGCGAAAAAAGTAATATTTGGAAGCAAAAATCTCAGAAACTATTGCTCCAAGGTTGTTGATAATTTATTTCTCAAAAGTGCATTTCTTGTTCTTTTTAATGGTGTAAAAATGAAAAACCAAAGACAATCGCAAATGCTCACAGACGCAGGTTTGGAATCCTTGTAAGAAAGGAGATTAGAAGCTAGGCTGCGATTGTTAGATTAATTCAGAGGAAATGCATTTTTAGATGACGTAATTGATATTATGCGACCCCCCTGCTACTTTGCCCGATCCGACAGTGAGCGTAAAATAAGAGAAATAGACGCGAGGACAAGTCGTTTTAGAGACT
>KZ309349.1:29661-68416 GCA_000376725.2 Ladona fulva | reverse complement strand
CCCCCTCCCTAGTAGTCGAACCGTGTGCGCGGACTGTGCGGAAGTACGAGGGCATCACCGACATCCAACCACCGGTTAAAGACAAGGAGCCAGCGGCACAACCACCCGCAAACCCGTCAAACCGAGCCACCCAGAAAAAGGAGGTAATAAGACATTCGGGCTATACCACGGTTTTGTCATTTCAATAATGTCACTGCGACATCTTGATGTCACAGTGATCAAATAGATAAATTTTATTAAATAATTAATTTCAAATTATTACTCTTGCGCATTTCCTGAAAGCAGTAAATTTTTCAAATTACCCGCGCCCCGACAGAGGAAACCGTGCCACTCACGTCGACGCCAGCCAACTTGATCTCTGCCAAAACTCCCACATCCAGCATCCCCGGAGCCAAGCAAGCCCCCCTCCCCCGGAAACCTAAGGTAAAGGATTAAAACTTGTTTTTATATTCAAGAACTGACTTTCTTTTTGTAGTTGCCGACACCTTGGCAAGAACCCTTCTTTTATTGTCGTGACCATTCCCTCCCTCAAAGGGGGTCGGCATAACAATTACGAGAATTCTATGTTTTCTTTTCAAATTCTTTTGAGTGCCTTTTCAAAATTGAAATCGCGAGTGTTCTTTCCAACGATTTCCTTGCCCAGGGTTTTTTTTGTGTTCCTTTCAGAATTTAATTGCGAGGGTTTTCATTTTCTGAGTTTCCGAGTGTTCCTTTTAAAGAATTTCTGTGTCCAAGCTTTCCTTTGTGTTTTCTCTTGTGGTTAGTGGAAATTGAAATTATTTAAAAATGTCTACCACGTCGACGACCTCCACCTCTGCTCCCCCCTCTGTGATGGGATTAATTTATTTAGTCGAGACGTTTTCGGGAGACGTAAGCTCGGAAAGTGTGACGGATTTTATAGAAATGATTGAAACAACCGCGTTAATGGGGAATTGGACCGAAGACACAAAGTGTAGGGTGTTGAAGTTAAAAGCGCGGGGTAGTGCGCGGCAATGCGTGTGCTCCCTACCGAGTGACGCCGACGGTTGGGAAGACGCGAAGCGAGCGTTGAGAGAGCGATTCACGCGGAACGAATCGCGAGCAGTTAGAATGAGGAAACTTCTCGAGTGCGTGCAAAATCCGCGAGAGGGAGTGAGAGAATTCGCGGATAGGATAAAAGACCTCGTGAGAGATATGGGTAGCGAGACCACCCTTGGAGGTGAGAGTCCAGACGAAACTCGCCGAGGAGATGGCGGTAAATCAGTTCATCCGCGGGCTCAAAGAATGAATCCGAAGATTCTTGCAGGTGCTGGAACCGACAACGCTGAAGGCAGCGGTACGCGTCGCCCTCCTGGAAGAGGAAAACTAGGCCGACACACAGGCGAGCCGGTGCCATGCTGTGACGGAGACCCCCCGAGAGGCGCCGAGAGAGGACATCGCGACGGCCGCAATCCAACCCACCCCGGCAGCGCCATCGAGCTGCCAGCAGTGTGATGCCCACAACCCACCAGCACGGGATTTCCCCCCTGACCCCCCACGATGTTTTAGGTGTGGTAATGCAGGGCATTTTGCGAGGGGGTGTTTTAGCAATTTTTCTATTCCACGAAATTTTGATTATCCCGCGCATCAATTCCGTAACGAGCCCGTTATCCAAGGAAATGGGCGTAGGCCAAGAATCCCTCCTCAGAGATTTACTCAGACGAATTCCCATCCCCGGTGGCAGAGTTTCCCCCATGGCAGAGATAGGCCGCGTAGACAAGCGGACGACGGCCGGGTTAGTCATTCTACTTCCCCACAGCCGAATTCAAATCCGGCCCCAAACGCCCTCCCCTCCGCCCCGATCTCCAGGCACGCGGAGGAACCGAGACGACGAAATGCAAGGAGATAAGAGAAGAAAGTGAAGCTAGGGATGAGTGGATAAGTGACGTGGGAGGCCCCAATGGTTCCACGTATGGAGTGAAAGTGAAAATAGGAGGTAGGAGCGTTCACGCAAGGGGAAAAATTGGTGCATGTGGCCAGGCTGCAAGCAACCATAATTAACACGACCAACTCTCTAGCCCGCCAAAACGAGCGCACCTTGGGGAAGATCTCAAACACCACCAAAGCGCTGCTAGCTAGAATTGGAGAACCTCAAACACGAGGAGGAGGCGGGGAAAAGGAACGTGGTGGCGAGGCTGGCGGGCACCTTTTCTGGCAGCTCAAGCCTTAAGAGTATTAGAGACCATACTCACCCAGACCTGCTCATAGATCAATCTATTGAAGCAGGCATGGGAAACCACCCTCAGGGGAAGACTTAGCCCCTACGAAGCAGCCAGGACCCCGCGGAACCGTCTCAGGACTCGCCGGCCTTTGGAACCACTCTCTCTCTCTCTCTCTCTCGCTGCTACACCCTGCTCTCCGATCCCCCGACTAGCGCCGCTCGCGAGATTAGCCGGGCTCCGTTTTTTATGTGGATATAAGGTAATAAAAGGAATTTCATTTTTATATATTTTTTTTGGCTTTTGATTACGGGCTAGCATAAGTATCGTTCCCTTCCCCCTAAAATCGGCCCCAAATGTAGATTATTTAAGTGCGGGATCAGAATATCACCGGGTTGTTCTTCTTGGGGTGTGTTACTGTTGTTGCGAGTGAAACCCGTGCCCGCTTAGCCTCCGCGCCTAGAAGTCCGTTGTCGCCGATCATGCTCGAGCCGACACTCCTCACCAACCTTGCATCGCCGGGGGTCACTGTCCCAGGGGACGAACAGGACGAGTTGGGGAGGCAGTTCACCGTGCTCACAGAAAAGATTCTTGAGAGGGAGGGACATGTGGTTAGGATAGAGGCGAACCTCGTCTTCGATCGGCTCCAACAGATCGGGGATACCCTTACAGGCAACGGGAGGACGAGGAAAGGATTGCTTGGCCTAGGAGGCGAGGCCCTGAAATTCCTTTTCGGGACCTTAGACGACTAAGTCTTCGCGCTATTAAACCGGTGGATTGACGAGATCGGGACGCAATGGGAAAAATTGGTGCATGTGGCCAGGCTGCAAGCAACCATAATTAACACGACCTACTCTCTAGCCCGCCAAAACGAGCGCAACTTGGGGAAGATCTCAAACACCACCAACGCGCTGCTGGCGGAATTGGAGAACCTCAAACACGAGGAGGAGGCTGGGAAAAGGAACGTGGTGGCGAGGTTGGCGGGCACCTTTTCTGGCAGCTCAAGCCTTAGAGTATTAGAGACCATACTCACCCAGACCCGCTCATAGATCAATCTATTGAAGCAGGCATGGGAAACCACCCTCAGGGGAAGACTTAGCCCCTACCTCTCCCCCGTCGATCTCCACGAGGCGCTGGTACAGATCGCGAAAGACCTCCCGAGAAGCACCCGAGTGATGATGAGTCATGCGAACTTTGCGCTTCCCCCATCCCTTGCACCAACCGAAATAGCTCCTTCCGAGCCTATCTTTCGGAACATGTCATTTCTAAGCTACCCTTGCATCAGCCGGTACTATGACCCCTTTGCGCACGACCTGGTCCACGTAGAGTTCCTTTTCCACTAAATTCACCCCCAAAAAGGACCAGGATATATAGTCCCTTGAGTCGGCAGGTCGGGGGCTTTCTGATACTGTTCCGCGATAAGTGCGCAAGGAAGACCGTGTTCCGGACGAAGACGACACCGCCTCCAGTTCGCGAGATAGACGAAGCCATCGGGAACGCACGGAACCGTCTCTGGACTCGCCGCCCGTTGGAACCACTCTCTCTCTCTCGCTGCTACACCCCGCTTTCCNCATTTTGCCATGGCCGAGGGTGGCTTGGCCGACTGCAGAGAGGGACCGGTAACGGTTTGCCCACCCCGCACCTCTTGCCTGTACTCGGTGTTCTCGGGAATGGACGCGGGAGAAGCATACGAAGTAACATTACACGTCAGGCCAAGGGCAGTCTTCTACCGAGCCAGACTCTCAAACGTTTGGGTGTATAGTCTCCAGGAAGAGGCAAGGTTCGTTCAACACTGCCCCCGGCCATCAGCTACACAGAAGACCACGGAGCTGCACCTAAACGGCACGGGGATCCTCCACCTTCCCCCTACATGCTCCGCATATATAAACGGCCATAACCTGCTATCAATTTCCCGCCAAACATCAACGGTAAAAGCAAGCGGGACACCGCCCGTCCCATCGACCCCCGAGCTTTTCGGCGGATTTTCCGCCAAAATTGCGGCAATCTCTATGGAAGACCACCGCAGAGAGCTGGAAGAGAAGATGAAAGCAGCTGAAGAGGCGTACGGTCCAGGTGACGGAATCCCACATTTTCGCTTCCGGGAGATGATGAAGGCAGTTGCCGATTAGTCAGTCCCGTCGAGTCTCTCGTCAACCATGGAGTCCGCCTATGCAGAGCGCCGACCGTACCACATAGAAACAGGGACGGCATCCGCAGTCATCCTCGTTGGATTTTTGGGGTCCATGGTCTGAGGATGCCGGGCCCGGCAACGCAGACGGTCCGGAAATGCGGCCGCAGAAAAAGACACGCGGCGAGGAAAGAGGCCAACCACACCCCACAACAACCACAGCGGCGCCGGAATCTTTCATAGAGCAAGCTCTATAAGTAAAAGAAAGCATCTGGTTGCTCCTTTTTTTTCTCCTTCCTTCCTATCTCTTTGAAGTGAACCTCCTGTTTTTATGTGATAAATTCCTCTCCCTTCCTTTCCTCTCGCCACTAAGGCGCGATGATACCTACGCCTGTGTTTTTTCTTTTTTTTTCACATTCCTTTTTAGCTTTGATATCCCTTAAGTTATCCCTCGAGTTTAGCTTCCTTCCTGTTTTTCGCTTGACATGGTTCACCGGCTTGCTCCGATTCCGTATTTTTCGTCCCAAATTCCCTTCAACTCCGAACTTCTATGTCCTCCCCCATGTCATCAGCAAGTCGTACCCCGGACCTCACCTAAGACCAGCCTTTGGCAGCCTCTTGGACTCTGTCCCCCTTGCGCGCGGCCCGGACCACGCAGGCCCCTTTCCATAGGGTCACCCCTCCCCCCCTTATGAAGTATATTTAAACTCTTGCGGAAGTGTACCACTCTCTCTCTCTCTTAAGTGAGTGCATACGGTGAACCCTTGCACGGTTAACCAAGATAAAGTGGTTTTTCCGAGACCTCGCTCAACGCTCTCCGCCTCCGCACCCGCGCTGCATCATCCTCGAGCCCTCATCACCGCAGAACAGTAGTTTCCCCACAGGGAAACTACCCGGCTCTTAACCCATTTTCGGAAAGAAAGGAAATATAGTCCTTTTTCTTATTTTCTATTTTTTGTATCCCTGGCCACGCGAGCATTATTTCGCCGATATCCAGACAACCAAAGGCAAGACCCAATCAATAGTTATCGTTGTCCCTTCCTACCAGGGGTGGCATAAGTAAAAACTGGGAGATTCTATCACCTGTAATGATAGCGAAAGGATGTTTTCTGGACGGGATTGTTTCAATAATCATCTTAAAATAAAACCAGAAGCAGTAGTAAGCATGAACTCAGTGTGCAATCAGGAGAAGTGTGCTGTGCGATTAAAAATTTACAAAACCTCTGGACGGAAAGCACCTCATACGTGCGGTGAGTTATATTGTGCAAATTGTGAAGTATTTTATACTGCAGAGCACTATTGTTACAACCAACCCGTTGAAAAGCTAAAAAATTAAAATTACGACCTGTGTAATGCCCGACCCGGGGAACGAACACGGCAACCCGTGAGTGCATAAAAAAGGGGACTGAACTGTTGTGTGAGTGGACATTTTTTCTTTATTTTTTTCGTGGGAGGGAGCAGTGTAATGCCCGGCCCGGGGAACGAACACGGCACCCCCGCCCCTCATTCTTCCCTTATTTTCCAGACCCGCACTTTTCCTTGCTGGCTAACACGTGAGCGGCACGAGAAGCTGATTACCCCCGCAGGATCGGACTTTGCGCGAGTTCGACCATCTCCGCAACGCCAATCCGGCCCAAAATAGTATCGGGATTGCCTTAAGCAACCATCATGCAGTGGAATATTCCGATCGGTAACCCTTTGTTCTTCCCCCTCCCCCGGCCCTCAGCCTTCCACTGCACTCGATACTCGAAAACATGTTTTCGATTGCCGGTGATGTCGGCCACCACTCAACCCCTTCTTGTACCTTGACACTTGCCTTCTTAGAGTTCCCAATAACCGTAGAGTCCCGAATAACCCCGAATCCGCTTTGGTAAGGCAAGGAAGTATATAGGCCCCTCAGGCAATTAACCGAAGGTCAGTCGTTTTGTTCGTAATCAGTGACTACGCCAGTTTTCGCCGCGACCGCGCCCACCCCGACAGAGGAAACTGTGTCACTCACGTCGCAGCCAGCCAACTTGATCTCTGCCAAAACCCCCACATCCAGCATCCCCGGAGCCAAGCAAGCCCCCCTCCCCCGGTAACCTAAGGTAAAGGATTAAAACTTGTTTTTATATTCAGGAACTGACTTTCTTTTTGTGGTTGCCGACACGTTGGCAAGAACCCTTCTTTTATTGTCGTGACGATTCCCTCCCTCAAAAGGGGTCGGCATAACACCTGTATGTGTTTTTTGACTTGGAAGGTCGGCAGGACTGGGGACAGTTCTGTATTTCAGCATGTTCCTGTGTTATGCATAGCTCATTGTGCATGCAAGAATTGCTATGGTGCCGAAGATTCCGAAACTTTGTGTACCATTCATGGAATAAAGCAGCAAATATTAGAGAGCATATCCTGTATCAGAGGTTTTCAAGTATTTCACATTACCAATTTTGGCAATGTAATATGCATAGCTCATAACTTAAAAGGGTACAACGGCCAATTTCTCATGAAGCAAGCCATCTCTAATATCAAAATGACACCTGAAGTGTTCCTTACTGGGACTAAAATTATGACTATGCGTGTCAATAACATTAAATTTCTGGATACATTGAATTTCTTGCCCATGCCTTTAGCCAAGCTGCCAAAAACATTAAACGTTGCAAACGATTTAATGAAAGGTTTCTTCCCGCATTTCTTTAACACTGTGGAAAACAAGAATTATGTTGTGCCACTACTGCAGAAAACGTTTTATGGGTAAGAGACCATGACTTATGAGATAATAAAGAATTTGAATCATGGTATGATGAACGAGAAATGCTGCCATTCAATTTACAGGAAGAGATTAAGATGTATTGCGAAAATGATTTATGCATTCTATGAAGAGCATGCACAGTAGTTTCCACTCTTAATGAAAAGCTCACAGGGTTCCAGACCTTCCGTGAACAATTACTATAGCTGGTGCATGTAACTTTTAGACACAATTTTCTAAAAAAGGACACAATAGGTATTGTACTGCCAGGACATTACAGGTGGTTGGACCATCAATGTCATGCAGCTGTGATGTGGATGGTAGTTGAAGAACAAGAGAGGGGAGCCGCTATTCCGTATGAAGGCAATGGACGTGAAGTCAGGTTCATGGGGAGAAAAGTGGACGGACTGGCCAAAGAAGGAAATGTTACGAATGTTTTCGTGCTTTATGGTTGCTTTTACCATGAGTGTAAATAGTGCTTCCCTAATGGTCGCGACAAAGCTATCACTAATAACAGCTCTGAAACGATCAATACGCAATTTGAAAGTACAATGGCTAAGCGAACTGGACTCCTATACGGTGGTTGCCGGCTTGTTGAAATATGGGAGTGCAACTTTCAAGAATGTTTCCAAGAAAATGAGGAAATGAAAACGCATCTCAAGAAGCACCCACTGACCCTCAAGGAACCAATGGACCCCCCAGAGATGCTTTTAATGGAAGGAGAACGAATGCTGCAAAATTTTACTATTGAGCAAAAGAAGAAATCAGGGAAAAAAATAAATATATAGATATCTGCTCGCTCTACCCCTACATCAACAAGCAGATAAAATATCCAGTTGGCCACCCAGTCATTTATGTTGGTGACAAATACCCTAAATGTGAAAAGGAAATGTCTTCATGAGGATGAGGAGGATCATATTATTACAGGGACATGGGTGACAGATGAAGTCAAAAAAGTTATCCAGAAAGGTTATAGCATAATAACAATATGTGAATTATGGAATTACCCTGTAACTGTGTATGATAAATCAGTGAACAATGGTGGTCTGTTTTCAGGCTACATTGATAATTTTCTTAAATTAAAACAGGAAGCAGGCTGAATAATGTCAAAAATAATCAGAAAGGGATGATTTTATTAAATCATTCAAAGAATGGGAAGGCATAGATTTGGATGCCGATAAAATAGAAATGAATCCAGGTTTTCTCTGTATTGTGAAACCTTTTTTGAACTCGCTGTTTCACTCTGCGTGCCTGTGAGCTTGGAGGGAAATGGACATATGTTAGACGTGGAGTTAGTATTGCCCTATCTGGAGTTCGATGAAGCTGCAGAAATGCCAAAAGAAAGTTGAAAATGTGGCGAAAAAAGTAATATTTGGAAGCAAAAATCTCAGAAACTATTGCTCCAAGGTTGTTGATAATTTATTTCTCAAAAGTGCATTTCTTGTTCTTTTTAATGGTGTAAAAATGAAAAACCTAAGACAATCGCAAATGCTCACAGACGCAGGTTTGGAATCCTTGTAAGAAAGGAGATTAGAAGCTAGGCTGCGATTGTTAGATTAATTCAGAGGAAATGCATTTTTAGATGACGTAATTGATATTATGCGACCCCCCTGCTACTTTGCCCGATCCGACAGTGAGCGTAAAATAAGAGAAATAGATGCGAGGACTAGTCGTTTTAGAGACTCTTTTTTTCCATGAATGATACGCGATAATAATAAATTAACGAAATAATTCTACTCGTGGTGTTTACACCCCCTGCCACACGCCGGAAGGCGGCTTGCAGGGTACTTATGTAGATGTAGATGAATCGGTGTAGGAGCTATAAATGTTTTTGCTGGTGGACCCCTTTACAATATTTACCAAACATTTATGTAAAAGGATTGGAAAAGAGTATATACTTATCTAATCCGTTAAATGTGACTGTTATTGATCTCCATTCGGCAGAGTGTCCATTGTTGAAGAAGTTGGGGAATTGGAATACCAGTGTTCCAAGGTGCTTCCATAAAAATCATAGGACACCAAACAATAAGATCTCTTGCATGCTCTCAAACATTTTCCATATCGTATACTGGTTTACAAAAATCAACATTCAGTAACATATAAAAATTTTAAATGATTGAGATCAGCACTGAGTGCACTGAGGACCTGCAAAGCATTCCAAGACATCAATGCCATAATTTATGCAGCAGATACACTCCCAATACATGCTCACAGACAATGCACATACACTGCAAACACCAATCCAAAAAATAAGCTTGGTGTACACTGGGTAGCATTCTTCATTGATGAAAATGGCGTGTGTGATAGTTAAGGGGGGGCCGCCTACCATGAATTATCATTGAATGTTCATCAAGAGAAATTCCAATTGACGTGCGTACAACAATTTTCAATTGCAAAGCCCTACACAAGCATGTGTGGACATTATTGTGCGATGTTTCTTTACCTAAATTGTAACAATGTGAAATCAATTATAAAGTACTTTACAAAGGTAGTGACTACATCACTGTCTGAAAACTTCCCTAAACACATTTCAGATGGCAGGAAATGACCAATGAATCTGTGATATGTGTTTTATGGAGGGAGCCACAATATTATACCATGAGGTGACAGAAGGTGAGAAGATAAAGTACATTAAAATATGTTCTTTATACCCATATCTCAACAAATGGAAAAATATCCAGTAGTCCATGCAAATATACTTGATGGATACAAATGTCCACCTCTGGATGAATGTGAGGATTCATAAAGTGTATCGATTTCTCCCCAAGTAGGTTATAACATCAAGTGCTGCCATACAGGTACATGGGGAAATTAAAATTTCCCTTGTGGAAAAGCTGTATTGAGGGAAAAGTGAAGGATAGCTTTTCTCACGACAGTGACATTGCATGGGTTATCACAGGAATATGGATGACTCATGATTAAAAGCAAGTGATACGAAAGAGTTATAAAATGCTTACTTACTATGAAGCTTGAAATTATCACCATTTATTGCCATGTATGACATACTACCATGACCACCGGTCAATATGTATGGCAGACAAACAATGAAGGAGATCTGTGTGCTGGTTCTATTAAGAAGTTTTTAAAACTGAAAGAAGAAGCGAGTGGATGGCCCAATGGTTGTGAATCCAACGAAAATAAAGAACATCTAGTTACAGATATTATTCATGAAAGGGAGGGGTTCTTGCTGGATCATAATATGATGGAATTGAATCTAGGGCTCAGATGCAGAGCAAAACTATCACTGAATTTCCTTTGGGGAAGATTCAGGCAAAGGGATGATGACTCTCATATCCAAATAGTAAAAAACGTCAAAGAATTTGTTTACATACTAACTGATCCCAATATTGAGGTTACGGCAGTCATACCCTATCCTCAATTGTATTTTAAGAAAGGAAGCATTGTAGCTTATCAAAGATGTTAATATCTCCATAGCATGCTACATAACCATGCAAACCCAGCTGGTACTTGGAGAAGTTGGGGGAGGGATTTCTCTATTTTTAAACAGACTTTATAATATACACAGAGAAAGATGGCAATTGGACCCCACCTGTAGGATCATTCGAAGTTGACTGATGTGCTCTCATGTTACAGAGAAGCTGGAGTTTGTGCATGACAGACTAAAATATTATACCTATAAAGTTGCTTGCAAGGTTAATCCTTTAATAATAATATTAAAATAAGTGTTTGTATATTTAAGGGGATTAGAGTTAACAGATCAAACAAGGACACAATACCATTTGATTATAGAGTGAATCCAGAGTTTATTCCTTAAGAAAGTGGCTGAAAAGTACACCACCTGGGACATGATTCAGACAATCTCTGCTTTCTTGACTAATTTAATACAATGCACCCACAACCCAGGGGGTGAACTCTACATTGGAAAAAGGTGAACTCACCGAGGATGATGTCACATAAAATCCTATTGTAGAACAATCAGTATGTAACAAATATTGGAGGTGGCATGATAATTGGACAAAAACCCCAATTAGATCCAGGCCCCCTATGTCAAATAAATTTATAATTTATGTTCAAGCTCTAAAGAAAATATTTCATTACAGTGTACAGATATGTTGGTTTCTACAAAATGAAGGTTTATATTTTGTTGGAAACAAGAAATCTTGTTGAGGATATATTTGATGAAGTAGCCAAGATCAGAAAATTCTGATAAAGAATTGTGAATAATTTCAGGAAAGCAAAAATAATTGCTGAAAAATATGGAATTATTGCAGCCTTAAAAAATGTATTTGTTCATATGAACTGAAGAAATTTATTTGAAGAAATTGTTACTGCAGTAAGTAACCAATGATATTTTTTGTAAATAGAACTTCTAATCGATTTTTATACCAGTCTTGAAAGATGCTTCCACACAGATAAAGGTGTTTTAAAAGACATAAAAAGTTTGTTGCCAAAAAAATAAAGCCTGCTCTAATGAGGAAACATGGAGAGTAACAAGTAACTAGTATAAATGTATTATAATGGCATAGACTGATTGTGAGGCCATAGTTGTCAAGAAAAAATGTAGTATTTATTGATATTTAGCTGAAGAAGGTGAAGATTTCCCTTTTATTGCCATGATAGTTATGGAAATTTGTGAGGTATATTTTCATCCAAATACATCTTTGATAATTATAATTCTGAATACATTACCCTATCTATCTCAAAGCCTAACTGACCTTTTTCAACTCTAAAAACCTACTTCCTTGTAACTCAATGGGTTACCACTCTTTGTTGTTGTTGTTTGAAACTTATCAAGTTTAACATCAAAGTTCATGAAATTTGTAGACATTCATTTTTTAGAATCCTTGAACTAGGAGCCTTAGAAGTCGCCAAAATCAATGCATTTTAATGATAAATTAATGCATGGGTGTCATTAATGCCTAGGGAATTAGGTGCTTGCACCTTAGCTCACCTGGTCCTTCAACCCTCCACCTAATCCTTTATTCCCTTCCATAGCGACAACGGAGAGATTCGAGCAAGCGTCAGAGTATTTTCTGCGGCCCTGAACTTTGACGGCAAACTTCCATGTTTTCGGTCTAACGCTATATACCAGATTTTTCAAAATTCGTGGTTCCCATCTCCTATCCCCTCTTGTTCCTAAGCAATTCTGGTGCTTCTCGTCTACCCTTTGCTCTTTCACCCGAAAACATGTTGTTTCCGGAGTATTTCATCCATTGGCCGTCCCCAGTAGCCTTTTGAACTTTGTACTCCTTTTGCGCACAGCCAATCTGCGTAGATGCCTCATCCCCCTACAGTCAGCCCCCAGAAAGTACGCTATCTATTNACGCCAGCCAACTTGATCTCTGCCAAAACTCCCACATCCAGCATCCCCGGAGCCAAGCAAGCCCCCCTCCCCCGGAAACCTAAGGTAAAGGATTAAAACTTGTTTTTATATTCAAGAACTGACTTTCTTTTTGTAGTTGCCGACACCTTGGCAAGAACCCTTCTTTTATTGTCGTGACCATTCCCTCCCTCAAAGGGGGTCGGCATAACAATTACGAGAATTCTATGTTTTCTTTTCAAATTCTTTTGAGTGCCTTTTCAAAATTGAAATCGCGAGTGTTCTTTCCAACGATTTCCTTGCCCAGGGTTTTTTTTGTGTTCCTTTCAGAATTTAATTGCGAGGGTTTTCATTTTCTGAGTTTCCGAGTGTTCCTTTTAAAGAATTTCTGTGTCCAAGCTTTCCTTTGTGTTTTCTCTTGTGGTTAGTGGAAATTGAAATTATTTAAAAATGTCTACCACGTCGACGACCTCCACCTCTGCTCCCCCCTCTGTGATGGGATTAATTTATTTAGTCGAGACGTTTTCGGGAGACGTAAGCTCGGAAAGTGTGACGGATTTTATAGAAATGATTGAAACAACCGCGTTAATGGGGAATTGGACCGAAGACACAAAGTGTAGGGTGTTGAAGTTAAAAGCGCGGGGTAGTGCGCGGCAATGCGTGTGCTCCCTACCGAGTGACGCCGACGGTTGGGAAGACGCGAAGCGAGCGTTGAGAGAGCGATTCACGCGGAACGAATCGCGAGCAGTTAGAATGAGGAAACTTCTCGAGTGCGTGCAAAATCCGCGAGAGGGAGTGAGAGAATTCGCGGATAGGATAAAAGACCTCGTGAGAGATATGGGTAGCGAGACCACCCTTGGAGGTGAGAGTCCAGACGAAACTCGCCGAGGAGATGGCGGTAAATCAGTTCATCCGCGGGCTCAAAGAATGAATCCGAAGATTCTTGCAGGTGCTGGAACCGACAACGCTGAAGGCAGCGGTACGCGTCGCCCTCCTGGAAGAGGAAAACTAGGCCGACACACAGGCGAGCCGGTGCCATGCTGTGACGGAGACCCCCCGAGAGGCGCCGAGAGAGGACATCGCGACGGCCGCAATCCAACCCACCCCGGCAGCGCCATCGAGCTGCCAGCAGTGTGATGCCCACAACCCACCAGCACGGGATTTCCCCCCTGACCCCCCACGATGTTTTAGGTGTGGTAATGCAGGGCATTTTGCGAGGGGGTGTTTTAGCAATTTTTCTATTCCACGAAATTTTGATTATCCCGCGCATCAATTCCGTAACGAGCCCGTTATCCAAGGAAATGGGCGTAGGCCAAGAATCCCTCCTCAGAGATTTACTCAGACGAATTCCCATCCCCGGTGGCAGAGTTTCCCCCATGGCAGAGATAGGCCGCGTAGACAAGCGGACGACGGCCGGGTTAGTCATTCTACTTCCCCACAGCCGAATTCAAATCCGGCCCCAAACGCCCTCCCCTCCGCCCCGATCTCCAGGCACGCGGAGGAACCGAGACGACGAAATGCAAGGAGATAAGAGAAGAAAGTGAAGCTAGGGATGAGTGGATAAGTGACGTGGGAGGCCCCAATGGTTCCACGTATGGAGTGAAAGTGAAAATAGGAGGTAGGAGCGTTCACGCAAGGGGAAAAATTGGTGCATGTGGCCAGGCTGCAAGCAACCATAATTAACACGACCAACTCTCTAGCCCGCCAAAACGAGCGCACCTTGGGGAAGATCTCAAACACCACCAAAGCGCTGCTAGCTAGAATTGGAGAACCTCAAACACGAGGAGGAGGCGGGGAAAAGGAACGTGGTGGCGAGGCTGGCGGGCACCTTTTCTGGCAGCTCAAGCCTTAAGAGTATTAGAGACCATACTCACCCAGACCTGCTCATAGATCAATCTATTGAAGCAGGCATGGGAAACCACCCTCAGGGGAAGACTTAGCCCCTACGAAGCAGCCAGGACCCCGCGGAACCGTCTCAGGACTCGCCGGCCTTTGGAACCACTCTCTCTCTCTCTCTCTCGCTGCTACACCCTGCTCTCCGATCCCCCGACTAGCGCCGCTCGCGAGATTAGCCGGGCTCCGTTTTTTATGTGGATATAAGGTAATAAAAGGAATTTCATTTTTATATATTTTTTTTGGCTTTTGATTACGGGCTAGCATAAGTATCGTTCCCTTCCCCCTAAAATCGGCCCCAAATGTAGATTATTTAAGTGCGGGATCAGAATATCACCGGGTTGTTCTTCTTGGGGTGTGTTACTGTTGTTGCGAGTGAAACCCGTGCCCGCTTAGCCTCCGCGCCTAGAAGTCCGTTGTCGCCGATCATGCTCGAGCCGACACTCCTCACCAACCTTGCATCGCCGGGGGTCACTGTCCCAGGGGACGAACAGGACGAGTTGGGGAGGCAGTTCACCGTGCTCACAGAAAAGATTCTTGAGAGGGAGGGACATGTGGTTAGGATAGAGGCGAACCTCGTCTTCGATCGGCTCCAACAGATCGGGGATACCCTTACAGGCAACGGGAGGACGAGGAAAGGATTGCTTGGCCTAGGAGGCGAGGCCCTGAAATTCCTTTTCGGGACCTTAGACGACTAAGTCTTCGCGCTATTAAACCGGTGGATTGACGAGATCGGGACGCAATGGGAAAAATTGGTGCATGTGGCCAGGCTGCAAGCAACCATAATTAACACGACCTACTCTCTAGCCCGCCAAAACGAGCGCAACTTGGGGAAGATCTCAAACACCACCAACGCGCTGCTGGCGGAATTGGAGAACCTCAAACACGAGGAGGAGGCTGGGAAAAGGAACGTGGTGGCGAGGTTGGCGGGCACCTTTTCTGGCAGCTCAAGCCTTAGAGTATTAGAGACCATACTCACCCAGACCCGCTCATAGATCAATCTATTGAAGCAGGCATGGGAAACCACCCTCAGGGGAAGACTTAGCCCCTACCTCTCCCCCGTCGATCTCCACGAGGCGCTGGTACAGATCGCGAAAGACCTCCCGAGAAGCACCCGAGTGATGATGAGTCATGCGAACTTTGCGCTTCCCCCATCCCTTGCACCAACCGAAATAGCTCCTTCCGAGCCTATCTTTCGGAACATGTCATTTCTAAGCTACCCTTGCATCAGCCGGTACTATGACCCCTTTGCGCACGACCTGGTCCACGTAGAGTTCCTTTTCCACTAAATTCACCCCCAAAAAGGACCAGGATATATAGTCCCTTGAGTCGGCAGGTCGGGGGCTTTCTGATACTGTTCCGCGATAAGTGCGCAAGGAAGACCGTGTTCCGGACGAAGACGACACCGCCTCCAGTTCGCGAGATAGACGAAGCCATCGGGAACGCACGGAACCGTCTCTGGACTCGCCGCCCGTTGGAACCACTCTCTCTCTCTCGCTGCTACACCCCGCTTTCCGCTCCCTCGACTAGCGCCGCTCGCGAGATTAGCCGGGCTTGCTTTTTTTCTTGTGGACAGAAGGTAATAAACGGAATTTTATTTTTATATATTTTTTGGCCTTTGATTATTTGTTTCACGACAACCCCGACATCCAAGGGTAAGAACCCATTATATTTAGTTGTTGTCGTCCCTTCCTACGGGGGCCGCACTACAAAACAAACTTTTCAATGACGCTGATTACTTGGGGTTAAATGTCGTTAATCAGGCTGACCCTTACAAAAGTATATCTATATCTTTTCGCTGTGCTGATCGGTTTGCGATGTGATAACTGCAACAATTGCAAAATTTGTACAGAGTAACAAATCCTTTCTTGTATCGTCACCCCTTATTATAACAGTACACCATGTGGTTATGCCGGTTGGTAGAGGACTTTGCAAGAGGCCAATTCAATTAACTGAGTTTAATGACTTTTCATGAAAAAAAGATGATAATAATAATAATGTCTCATATGGAAACAGGTTAACACCATTTACATCCATTTTAATAGTTATTTCTATTCACAAACACACACAATCATTCCCTAATCTGAAAAATCCGGTTAACCGGGATTCAAACTGGTGACCTTTGTGTTGGAAAGCTAATACGCTAACCACTCTGCTACTGCAGCTGGTAAAAAGATATTAACCCCGGCAGGATTTAAGCCTGCAGTCTCCTTATCGTTTAGGCCATGAGGCCACATTAATTATTGTAATAAATAAATCAGATAGCACATCTCTCGCACAAGCAATTGTTGTGGGAATATCGAGACATGTGCATGATTTACCAATGCAAAAAGGGCAGTTAAGAATATACGGTTAATCCAAAATGAAAGGTCGAGAGGCTTATGCACAGACCTAGGCATTGATTAAACAAATAGTGAGGTCCTTAAGGAATGAATTCAATTTCAAAGAGGTCTTCCCGATTAGTAAATCGCAGATTTCACTGAAATTTGTCCTCAAAGAAGTGACTCTCCTCGACTACGAAAATAATTTTTATTTTCAGACATTTTCATTTATTGATTTAATAATCAGACCACAGCACTGGGTGGTCACTTTGCCATTTTCCAAGGAATATTTGGGGAAGAAAGCAAAAAAATAAAACAAGTGGTAGGAATCATACCACCACGGAATAAGTTTGGAGGACGCATACATATCTTACAAGCTTCCAGCAAGGACATTGTGGAATAACTGCCGTTACTATAAAAACATTTATGCAAAAGGATTGGAAAAATCTACATACTTATCCAATCTATTGTGTGTTGCTGTTATCGATCTCGAATCGAATCGATCAAAGAGGAAGAGACGGGAATAAAGAATGTGGTAGCGTGGTTGGCGGCCACCTTCTCTGTCAGCTCCAGCCTCCTTGTACGAGAGACCATCCTTGCTCAGACCCACTCAGAAATTAGAGGGAGACTCAGACCCTACTTCCTCTCCCCACCGGATCTCCATGAGGCTATCCTCCAAGTCGCCGGCAAGCTCCCTAGGGGTACCAAGTTCCCCCCCCTCTTTGGATCTGGGGAAGATTTACGATTCCTACGCCCTCACCAGTACCTCGCACGTGGTGCTCCCGGGGAAGGTGAGACTATTTATCGAGCTCCCCCTCCAGATGGGCCATGACCTTTATAGACTTTACTGGGTCTTGCCCCTTCCCATCAGGCTGGGGAAGTCCAACATCTCCATCAGGTTGCGGCTGGAAGCGCCATATTTGGCAATTTCCGAGAGCCACAGACGGCATTTTGCCATGGCCGAGGGTGGCTTGCCCGACTGCACAGAGGGACCGGTAACGGTTTGCCCACCCCGCACCTCTTGCCTGTACTCGGTGTTCTCAGGAATGGATGCGCGAGAGGCATACGAAGTAAGAATACATGCCAGGCCAAGGGCAGTTTTCTACCGAGCCAGACTCACTAACGATTGGGTGTATAGTCTCCCGGAGCAAGAACCCAATCAACAGTTATCATTGTCGCTTCCTACCATGGGCAGCATAACTAAAAAGAGGGAGATTCTATCACCTGTAATGATAGCGAAAGGATGTTTTCCGGACGGAATTGTTTTAATAATCATCTTAAAATAATACCAGAAGCAGTAGTAAGCATGAACTCAGTGTGCAATCAAGAGAAGAAGTGTACTGTGTGCTTAAACATTTACACAACCTCTGGACGGAAAGCACCTCCTGCGTACGGTGAGTTATTTTGTGCAATTTGTGAAGTATTTTATACCGCAGAACACTATTGTTAAAACCAACCCGTTGAAAAGCTGAAAAATGAAAATTACGACCTGTATGTGTTTTTTGACTTGGAAGGTCGGCAGGACTGGGGACAGTTCTGTATTTCAGCATGTTCCTGTGTTATGCATAGCTCATTGTGCATGCAAGAATTGCTATGGTGCCGAAGATTCCGAAACTTTGTGTACCATTCATGGAATAAAGCAGCAAATATTAGAGAGCATATCCTGTATCAGAGGTTTTCAAGTATTTCACATTACCAATTTTGGCAATGTAATATGCATAGCTCATAACTTAAAAGGGTACAACGGCCAATTTCTCATGAAGCAAGCCATCTCTAATATCAAAATGACACCTGAAGTGTTCCTTACTGGGACTAAAATTATGACTATGCGTGTCAATAACATTAAATTTCTGGATACATTGAATTTCTTGCCCATGCCTTTAGCCAAGCTGCCAAAAACATTAAACGTTGCAAACGATTTAATGAAAGGTTTCTTCCCGCATTTCTTTAACACTGTGGAAAACAAGAATTATGTTGTGCCACTACTGCAGAAAACGTTTTATGGGTAAGAGACCATGACTTATGAGATAATAAAGAATTTGAATCATGGTATGATGAACGAGAAATGCTGCCATTCAATTTACAGGAAGAGATTAAGATGTATTGCGAAAATGATTTATGCATTCTATGAAGAGCATGCACAGTAGTTTCCACTCTTAATGAAAAGCTCACAGGGTTCCAGACCTTCCGTGAACAATTACTATAGCTGGTGCATGTAACTTTTAGACACAATTTTCTAAAAAAGGACACAATAGGTATTGTACTGCCAGGACATTACAGGTGGTTGGACCATCAATGTCATGCAGCTGTGATGTGGATGGTAGTTGAAGAACAAGAGAGGGGAGCCGCTATTCCGTATGAAGGCAATGGACGTGAAGTCAGGTTCATGGGGAGAAAAGTGGACGGACTGGCCAAAGAAGGAAATGTTACGAATGTTTTCGTGCTTTATGATTGCTTTTACCATGAGTGTAAATAGTGCTTCCCTAATGGTCGCGACAAAGCTATCACTAATAACAGCTCTGAAACGATCAATACGCAATTTGAAAGTACAATGGCTAAGCGAACTGGACTCCTATACGGTGGTTGCCGGCTTGTTGAAATATGGGAGTGCAACTTTCAAGAATGTTTCCAAGAAAATGAGGAAATGAAAACAACTATGATCCCCCACCGCTACTGTAGAATATCTTCCATTTCCTCAAGCGAAACTTTGTTTTTTTATTTACAGTGTCTTTTTTCATTTAATATGAAACTGTATTTGAATTGTATATACTCGTTCCCTAACTTTGTCATTATCATACATACATATCAACCCAAATTCGTTAAGTATCTGAATATGCGGTCGAGGCATATCTTCTTTTTCTTTTTTTCGATGAGGTGGTCTATGAGGTCCGGGGGGTAGCCGTTGGCAGCAGCGATTTGTTTAATGGTTAGTACTTCCTTGTGGAAGTTAGGAGGGGAAAGGGGTAGGAGAAACAGTCTGTGGATAAGGGAATGGAAGCCGAAGGACATCCCTCCCAGCCTCCCACGGTGGTGTTCTATTCCATTCTTGGGGAAAACCTGCAGCAGGATAGCCAAATGCCTTCCCGAGAACAGCTTAAGGGTCGCTTGGAAGCCTTCAGGAAAACTAGGAAACATCCTTAGGAATGGCAAGGACCCTCTGGTTCCCGCGGAGAGGAGCGGTATCTACCGTTTGAAGTGTGGGAGCTGCGACGGTCACTACGTCAGTCAGTGCGGTAGATCCTTCCTCAAGAGGAGGAAAGAACATCAGGGTGCCATCCGGAACAATCAGCATGAGGCTTCCCAAATGGCACGCCACCTTCTCGAAACAGGCCATCAATGTAGTTGGGAAATGGAATTCCTCCATTTGAAAAGAAAGGGAGGAAAATGAATTCCTTGGAACAACTAGAAATCCTAAAAGCATGCAGCCAACCCAACCCAGTCATTAACGACTTTCTGACACCTTTTCCCTCTCCAATCCTTTCCTCTGTTGTTCGAGCTTTTTCCCTCCCTCCACCCACCCAACCCAACCCCCCATACCCTTCCGTGACTATATATAGAATTGTAACTTGTAATAATGTGCCTGAAGATGACGCGACGCGTCGAAACCTAGGTCGCAAATAAATATTTACTGTGGTACGGGTAGAAGTGTTGTTTTTATTCACCGTTTTCAAGGTGAAAAGTATCGCCGTCAAGAAGCAGTTACAACCAATGGCTGCCTCAGTAACAATCATGGAAATATCTTACCGCCAGAGAGATGTGATTTAGTGTTAAGTAGAGGCTACAACATAAACAAGTCAGGCTCGAAGAAGGCCATAATTGGATTAGACATTGAAAATGAGTTTCAAACAACAGTTTTCATTGCGAAAAACGGTAACGCTGGNCGCCAATCCGGCCCAAAATAGTATCGGGATTGCCTTAAGCAACCATCATGCAGTGGAATATTCCGATCGGTAACCCTTTGTTCTTCCCCCTCCCCCGGCCCTCAGCCTTCCACTGCACTCGATACTCGAAAACATGTTTTCGATTGCCGGTGATGTCGGCCACCACTCAACCCCTTCTTGTACCTTGACACTTGCCTTCTTAGAGTTCCCAATAACCGTAGAGTCCCGAATAACCCCGAATCCGCTTTGGTAAGGCAAGGAAGTATATAGGCCCCTCAGGCAATTAACCGAAGGTCAGTCGTTTTGTTCGTAATCAGTGACTACGCCAGTTTTCGCCGCGACCGCGCCCACCCCGACAGAGGAAACTGTGTCACTCACGTCGCAGCCAGCCAACTTGATCTCTGCCAAAACCCCCACATCCAGCATCCCCGGAGCCAAGCAAGCCCCCCTCCCCCGGTAACCTAAGGTAAAGGATTAAAACTTGTTTTTATATTCAGGAACTGACTTTCTTTTTGTGGTTGCCGACACCTTGGCAAGAACCCTTCTTTTATTGTCGTGACGATTCCCTCCCTCAAAAGGGGTCGGCATAACACCTGTATGTGTTTTTTGACTTGGAAGGTCGGCAGGACTGGGGACAGTTCTGTATTTCAGCATGTTCCTGTGTTATGCATAGCTCATTGTGCATGCAAGAATTGCTATGGTGCCGAAGATTCCGAAACTTTGTGTACCATTCATGGAATAAAGCAGCAAATATTAGAGAGCATATCCTGTATCAGAGGTTTTCAAGTATTTCACATTACCAATTTTGGCAATGTAATATGCATAGCTCATAACTTAAAAGGGTACAACGGCCAATTTCTCATGAAGCAAGCCATCTCTAATATCAAAATGACACCTGAAGTGTTCCTTACTGGGACTAAAATTATGACTATGCGTGTCAATAACATTAAATTTCTGGATACATTGAATTTCTTGCCCATGCCTTTAGCCAAGCTGCCAAAAACATTAAACGTTGCAAACGATTTAATGAAAGGTTTCTTCCCGCATTTCTTTAACACTGTGGAAAACAAGAATTATGTTGTGCCACTACTGCAGAAAACGTTTTATGGGTAAGAGACCATGACTTATGAGATAATAAAGAATTTGAATCATGGTATGATGAACGAGAAATGCTGCCATTCAATTTACAGGAAGAGATTAAGATGTATTGCGAAAATGATTTATGCATTCTATGAAGAGCATGCACAGTAGTTTCCACTCTTAATGAAAAGCTCACAGGGTTCCAGACCTTCCGTGAACAATTACTATAGCTGGTGCATGTAACTTTTAGACACAATTTTCTAAAAAAGGACACAATAGGTATTGTACTGCCAGGACATTACAGGTGGTTGGACCATCAATGTCATGCAGCTGTGATGTGGATGGTAGTTGAAGAAAAAGAGAGGGGAGCCGCTATTCCGTATGATGGCAATGGACGTGAAGTCAGGTTCATGGGGAGAAAAGTGGACGGACTGGCCAAAGAAGGAAATGTTACCAATGTTTTCGTGCTTTATGATTGCTTTTACCATGAGTGTAAATAGTGCTTCCCTAATGGTCGCAACAAAGCTATCACTAATAACAGCTCTGAAACGATCAATACGCAATTTGAAAGCACAATGGCTAAGCGAACTGAACTCCTATACGGTGGTTGCCGGCTTGTTGAAATATGGGAGTGCAACTTTCAAGAATGTTTCAAAGAAAATGAGGAAATGAAAACGCATCTCAAGAAGCACCCACTGACCCTCAAGGAACCAATGGACCCCCCAGAGATGCTTTTAATGGAAGGAGAACGAATGCTGCAAAATTTTACTATTGAGCAAAAGAAGAAATCAGGGAAAAAAATAAATATATAGATATCTGCTCGCTCTACCCCTACATCAACAAGCAGATAAAATATCCAGTTGGCCACCCAGTCATTTATGTTGGTGACAAATACCCTAAATGTGAAAAGGAAATGTCTTCATGAGGATGAGGAGGATCATATTATTACAGGGACATGGGTGACAGATGAAGTCAAAAAAGTTATCCAGAAAGGTTATAGCATAATAACAATATGTGAATTATGGAATTACCCTGTAACTGTGTATGATAAATCAGTGAACAATGGTGGTCTGTTTTCAGGCTACATTGATAATTTTCTTAAATTAAAACAGGAAGCAGGCTGAATAATGTCAAAAATAATCAGAAAGGGATGATTTTATTAAATCATTCAAAGAATGGGAAGGCATAGATTTGGATGCCGATAAAATAGAAATGAATCCAGGTTTTCTCTGTATTGTGAAACCTTTTTTGAACTCGCTGTTTCACTCTGCGTGCCTGTGAGCTTGGAGGGAAATGGACATATGTTAGACGTGGAGTTAGTATTGCCCTATCTGGAGTTCGATGAAGCTGCAGAAATGCCAAAAGAAAGTTGAAAATGTGGCGAAAAAAGTAATATTTGGAAGCAAAAATCTCAGAAACTATTGCTCCAAGGTTGTTGATAATTTATTTCTCAAAAGTGCATTTCTTGTTCTTTTTAATGGTGTAAAAATGAAAAACCAAAGACAATCGCAAATGCTCACAGACGCAGGTTTGGAATCCTTGTAAGAAAGGAGATTAGAAGCTAGGCTGCGATTGTTAGATTAATTCAGAGGAAATGCATTTTTAGATGACGTAATTGATATTATGCGACCCCCCTGCTACTTTGCCCGATCCGACAGTGAGCGTAAAATAAGAGAAATAGATGCGAGGACTAGTCGTTTTAGAGACTCTTTTTTTCCATGAATGATACGCGATAATAATAAATTAACGAAATAATTCTACTCGTGGTGTTTACACCCCCTGCCACACGCCGGAAGGCGGCTTGCAGGGTACTTATGTAGATGTAGATGAATCGGTGTAGGAGCTATAAATGTTTTTGCTGGTGGACCCCTTTACAATATTTACCAAACATTTATGTAAAAGGATTGGAAAAGAGTATATACTTATCTAATCCGTTAAATGTGACTGTTATTGATCTCCATTCGGCAGAGTGTCCATTGTTGAAGAAGTTGGGGAATTGGAATACCAGTGTTCCAAGGTGCTTCCATAAAAATCATAGGACACCAAACAATAAGATCTCTTGCATGCTCTCAAACATTTTCCATATCGTATACTGGTTTACAAAAATCAACATTCAGTAACATATAAAAATTTTAAATGATTGAGATCAGCACTGAGTGCACTGAGGACCTGCAAAGCATTCCAAGACATCAATGCCATAATTTATGCAGCAGATACACTCCCAATACATGCTCACAGACAATGCACATACACTGCAAACACCAATCCAAAAAATAAGCTTGGTGTACACTGGGTAGCATTCTTCATTGATGAAAATGGCGTGTGTGATAGTTAAGGGGGGGCCGCCTACCATGAATTATCATTGAATGTTCATCAAGAGAAATTCCAATTGACGTGCGTACAACAATTTTCAATTGCAAAGCCCTACACAAGCATGTGTGGACATTATTGTGCGATGTTTCTTTACCTAAATTGTAACAATGTGAAATCAATTATAAAGTACTTTACAAAGGTAGTGACTACATCACTGTCTGAAAACTTCCCTAAACACATTTCAGATGGCAGGAAATGACCAATGAATCTGTGATATGTGTTTTATGGAGGGAGCCACAATATTATACCATGAGGTGACAGAAGGTGAGAAGATAAAGTACATTAAAATATGTTCTTTATACCCATATCTCAACAAATGGAAAAATATCCAGTAGTCCATGCAAATATACTTGATGGATACAAATGTCCACCTCTGGATGAATGTGAGGATTCATAAAGTGTATCGATTTCTCCCCAAGTAGGTTATAACATCAAGTGCTGCCATACAGGTGCATGGGGAAATTAAAATTTCCCTTGTGGAAAAGCTGTATTGAGGGAAAAGTGAAGGATAGCTTTTCTCACGACAGTGACATTGCATGGGTTATCACAGGAATATGGATGACTCATGATTAAAAGCAAGTGATACGAAAGAGTTATAAAATGCTTACTTACTATGAAGCTTGAAATTATCACCATTTATTGCCATGTATGACATACTACCATGACCACCGGTCAATATGTATGGCAGACAAACAATGAAGGAGATCTGTGTGCTGGTTCTATTAAGAAGTTTTTAAAACTGAAAGAAGAAGCGAGTGGATGGCCCAATGGTTGTGAATCCAACGAAAATAAAGAACATCTAGTTACAGATATTATTCATGAAAGGGAGGGGTTCTTGCTGGATCATAATATGATGGAATTGAATCTAGGGCTCAGATGCAGAGCAAAACTATCACTGAATTTCCTTTGGGGAAGATTCAGGCAAAGGGATGATGACTCTCATATCCAAATAGTAAAAAACGTCAAAGAATTTGTTTACATACTAACTGATCCCAATATTGAGGTTACGGCAGTCATACCCTATCCTCAATTGTATTTTAAGAAAGGAAGCATTGTAGCTTATCAAAGATGTTAATATCTCCATAGCATGCTACATAACCATGCAAACCCAGCTGGTACTTGGAGAAGTTGGGGGAGGGATTTCTCTATTTTTAAACAGACTTTATAATATACACAGAGAAAGATGGCAATTGGACCCCACCTGTAGGATCATTCGAAGTTGACTGATGTGCTCTCATGTTACAGAGAAGCTGGAGTTTGTGCATGACAGACTAAAATATTATACCTATAAAGTTGCTTGCAAGGTTAATCCTTTAATAATAATATTAAAATAAGTGTTTGTATATTTAAGGGGATTAGAGTTAACAGATCAAACAAGGACACAATACCATTTGATTATAGAGTGAATCCAGAGTTTATTCCTTAAGAAAGTGGCTGAAAAGTACACCACCTGGGACATGATTCAGACAATCTCTGCTTTCTTGACTAATTTAATACAATGCACCCACAACCCAGGGGGTGAACTCTACATTGGAAAAAGGTGAACTCACCGAGGATGATGGCACATAAAATCCTATTGTAGAACAATCAGTATGTAACAAATATTGGAGGTGGCATGATAATTGGACAAAAACCCCAATTAGATCCAGGCCCCCTATGTCAAATAAATTTATAATTTATGTTCAAGCTCTAAAGAAAATATTTCATTACAGTGTACAGATATGTTGGTTTCTACAAAATGAAGGTTTATATTTTGTTGGAAACAAGAAATCTTGTTGAGGATATATTTGATGAAGTAGCCAAGATCAGAAAATTCTGATAAAGAATTGTGAATAATTTCAGGAAAGCAAAAATAATTGCTGAAAAATATGGAATTATTGCAGCCTTAAAAAATGTATTTGTTCATATGAACTGAAGAAATTTATTTGAAGAAATTGTTACTGCAGTAAGTAACCAATGATATTTTTTGTAAATAGAACTTCTAATCGATTTTTATACCAGTCTTGAAAGATGCTTCCACACAGATAAAGGTGTTTTAAAAGACATAAAAAGTTTGTTGCCAAAAAAATAAAGCCTGCTCTAATGAGGAAACATGGAGAGTAACAAGTAACTAGTATAAATGTATTATAATGGCATAGACTGATTGTGAGGCCATAGTTGTCAAGAAAAAATGTAGTATTTATTGATATTTAGCTGAAGAAGGTGAAGATTTCCCTTTTATTGCCATGATAGTTATGGAAATTTGTGAGGTATATTTTCATCCAAATACATCTTTGATAATTATAATTCTGAATACATTACCCTATCTATCTCAAAGCCTAACTGACCTTTTTCAACTCTAAAAACCTACTTCCTTGTAACTCAATGGGTTACCACTCTTTGTTGTTGTTGTTTGAAACTTATCAAGTTTAACATCAAAGTTCATGAAATTTGTAGACATTCATTTTTTAGAATCCTTGAACTAGGAGCCTTAGAAGTCGCCAAAATCAATGCATTTTAATGATAAATTAATGCATGGGTGTCATTAATGCCTAGGGAATTAGGTGCTTGCACCTTAGCTCACCTGGTCCTTCAACCCTCCACCTAATCCTTTATTCCCTTCCATAGCGACAACGGAGAGATTCGAGCAAGCGTCAGAGTATTTTCTGCGGCCCTGAACTTTGACGGCAAACTTCCATGTTTTCGGTCTAACGCTATATACCAGATTTTTCAAAATTCGTGGTTCCCATCTCCTATCCCCTCTTGTTCCTAAGCAATTCTGGTGCTTCTCGTCTACCCTTTGCTCTTTCACCCGAAAACATGTTGTTTCCGGAGTATTTCATCCATTGGCCGTCCCCAGTAGCCTTTTGAACTTTGTACTCCTTTTGCGCACAGCCGATCTGCGTAGATGCCTCATCCCCCTACAGTCAGCCCCCAGAAAGTACGCTATCTATTTAAGTCCTTACGGAAATTGGGCACTCACGCTCGTGGACTCGTAAGGACTTTTTATTGTGAATTGCCGCCGCAAGTAAAGAAGCTCTCTCCATGCTCTCCGCCACCGCACCTCGCCAGTCCGCTGCCAACAAGCCCGAATCCCCAGGAGTCTCCCCCGAGTTAAACCCGAAACACCGAAAGGTAAATAAAACTTTTCCATTCTATTTAGAAAGGTGCGGGTGTTATTTCATTGATACCCCGACAACCAAGGCAAAGAACCCGTTAATTGTGAAACCGTCCCTTCCTCAAAGGGGCAGCACAACAGGTGTAAACAAAATGCAGAAAGGTTTGTTGAGTCACTCACACTTAATTAGTGTTGTCTTAGCAAAAATTGTGTACTGTATGTTCAACAATCTTAGAAAAATCTTGAGAATTCTTAAAAATCCTTAACACCCAGACCATCAACAAATCACTGGGAAACAAGCAATACCAGCCAAAAAAATAAATGTCTATGACTGTGAACAGGTTGGATGTATTCCCTGAGAATGATGCAGGAAAAAAAAGGGGAAATAAACCAAATTATCACACCCAGATGCAAATAGAGTAACACTTTCAAAGCAAGTGGACCTAATGAAATCACTGTTGAACTACTTATAATTTTTGACAGACAATGATAGCATTTCTAACTCACTAAATCTTTTCAATGGAATCTACTTCACAAGTCAAACATAAATCGTTCCCAATACAAACAGACAATTTGTAAGTAGAATTACTCCTCTTTTATAATGTTTTTAAAGAAGATGAATGCTGGAAAATTAAATTAATATCAAAGCAGATCTTTGAGTTAAGGCTGCATTAAAAATGGAATACATTGACTCTAATGATGTAAGATTATATCTAATCATTGAACCCAATTTAATTTGAAAATAAAAACTTAAAGGATGGATATGAATTTGATCGAGAAGTTGCAATTCAAGAGGAATATTTCAAGAATATTTTCTAAACAACACTGTCTAATTTCTGGCATGCATTATTAAATTGATGGTGGTGATCAAGTCCTAAAATCTGAGCTAGCCAAGCAATTAACAACACATAAATTGAAAGAGTAACATATCTTGGAACATGGATTACAGTCTTACAAGATTGAGGAAGAAAAAAGAGGCCATGCAAAAGGGAAATTTCAGTACAATATCTACATAATTAAGAAAAGGTATGCCATGTTCTACCCTCTTGAGTAAAACTGGAGCATGGACACTAAAACAGCATAATGAAAATTTTTGCCATTGAATTCTGAATTACAGGCAATTCCAAAAATATCAAGGGAAGAATGTATAAAAAATGCTGAAGCATTACAAGGACTATCCAAGGAATAAGAAGTTTCAAGAACTCTAAAAATTAGGAAGCTTTAACATTTTGGTTACTCTATATTTGGTATCCTCAAATCATTGTAAGGAGCTTGATTCCTTGCATGAAGCATTTAACATGGTTTTTAACTCAAATCCAATCATAATAGATATTTTATACCAGCACGCAACTTTGCTAACAATTCAAAAGTGAACTTGCCTTATGGATGATCATCTGGTAGCCCCTCTTTGCTCACCACTGCCTTAATGATGTCAGGGCTAGTGTCATGTACAATGAAGCTGATGTTGCCTTGATTTAGCTGATGCTATTGCTGATACTGCTGACATCATAGTTTATATTATTATACAATCCACTATCCTCAGAGTATGAATACTGTAGTTCAGTATCAGGTCTGATGATGGCCGATCTGCGCCAAAACCGGTCGTTTATTATATTTCTTTAAATACATCTGTGGAAAAGAGTAACTGTAATTTTATTCATACCATCCTTTTCATATGGATTTCCACAATGTAAAGCCTGTCACAATCAATTTTATTTTAACCTTTATAAATTGTGGTCAATTTTCCTGATTTAAAGAATCTAACAAATACATTTTTAAATTCTTCCGTGAGTTCTTTTACCTCCTTCTCAACTGGAAGACCAAAAGTACCACAGAATCTTGAAATAAAAACTTTCAGAAGTTATTTTCCAGACAAACTTAAAGAATACTTCGCCATATATGACTGGGTAATTCTACTTAAGCTGCCTAAAAACACTTCCATTCTTTTTTCTCCCCATATACTTACTGTTTGCTGTACTTTCACCCGATATTCACAACCAATCTGGTTCATGTTAATCACATAATCCAAGAGAAGTTCAGATATTAAAGCAATGGTTTGTCGTTGAAATATTTCTGCTGCAGAGAGAATGTCATCCATTGTGGAAATATCACAATTGGCTAAATAATTTGTAATCTTACGTTGCTTTATACAATGTGTTCTTTTAAACCTATCAGCCCAAGATTGCAAAGCACTGAATTTTAATTCTTTTGATAAGAATAAAAGGGCTACGTCAAAGACACCTGTAGTTAAGGCTGAGACTGAACCTACGTGTAACAACACGTAGGTTCAGTCTGTGATACTGGAGTACCTACCTAACATATATTTCATTAAACGTTGACAAGGAAGGTAAAGAATGTCTGGAAGGTAAGAAGATGAAATTTAATAGTGGAAAAATAAGTTGTTAGTGGAAAAAACTGGATAAATATTTTTCTAGATGGAAAATTTCGCTGTATGTATGGCAATGCACGTGCGTTGCGTGGTTGCTTAACTTCGACTTTCAGTTGCAAATTTTGCCTAAACGATGGTGCATTGAGTTGAAGGGCTGGACACGTGTCTTATTTTTGTGCAAGGAACGTGTCCTGAAAGTTTCGTGTATATTCGCGTTGCACAAACCTGACGTGTTCCTTGTAAGATTGTTTCATAAGGTTCGCAAGTTCCTTATTCATTGTGGTTATCTACTCGCGCGGGGATATGCATCGTGTAAACACGGCTTAGTACGTTGCGATCTTGAATTTAAATGCTTACTAATGACTACTGAACAGAAATGATGAACGAATACCACAAGTAGGAATAATAGTAGTAGTAGTAGTACTGTTAATAGTGCTTCAACAGCTGAGGTCATATCACACGTAGGCTGCCACCAGGAATCGAACCCGGGACCGCTTTCACCGAAGTCGAACGCGTTACCCCATGGCTATTCGGGAGCCCTAGTAGGTATAACAATAGTTACGGAAATGTATAGAAATGGAATGCATTGTGTGTCTGAATATAAGGAGCATATTCACTGCATTTAAGCAATAGACATTAATATTAGGAAGCAAAATTTTTCGAAGAAGCAAATTAAATGAACGAATGCATAATTTCGCCACAGTAGCGAAAAGTGTTCGCGCAAAAACGTTTCAGAAAGCTTGGCGCTAATACTAAGGCAACAACTACCACACAATTGAATGTGAACGGATTATCCATCGCTTTCGATTATCCGTTTGGTTTTACCACAGTTTAATTTAAGATTACTCTATGGTTTTACCCTTCATTAGCTCGGATAATCGGCGCTCTACGGTATTCGTAACAAATATTTTATAGCTGTTACTAGACACTGGGAGAAGTAACAGTTACACGGGCCCAAAAATATCGGGTACGTACATTGGTTTACATATCGCTTTCGGTATTAATTGTCTATCCGTTCCTTAATCCGGAGCGTAATTACAGAGAACAAAGGGCATTTGCAGTGACGCTGACTGCATCCAGTAATTACTTTCGATCAGTAAACGTTTCCGATCCGCACAGAGCTGACGATCCAATGTGGTTAACCAAGTTTTTGTCTCTAATTTACTTATTTATTCAAACCAACAATAAGTCTTGTCCAAGTTTTTGTCTCTAATTTACTTATTTATTCAAACCAACAATAAGTCTTGTCCAAGTTTTTGTCTCTAATTTACTTATTTATTCAAACCAACAATAAGTCTTGTCCAAGTTTTTGTCTCTAATTTACTTATTTATTCAAACCAACAATGAGTCCATTACATCAGGTACAGTTATCAAATAAGAAATATATTGTAAATTATTGTTTATTTTATTTATAAAACAAGGATTTGTTTGTCTTAAAATGATATTTTTTTTAAATTTCCAATTCAAACCAGAAATTCACCAATAATCCACAAAATTTTCCCAGTACCGAAAACTCACGAATGATTCCCGATTTTCCCGGTCTGTGGACACCCTGCATAACACAATCTGAAACAACCATAATAATAATGAATTAAATTAACCTACATATCTGTGCCCTGGTGATTTGATCTATTCAGAAAAAAATATTATTGATAAATTGATTACATTAAAAACACTCATAGTATAAACTATGATAACATCTCCATGATGGTTACCCTGAAGGGAAAACTTGGATAAACAAAAAAGGAGACAAGAGAGGAATTCACAAGGAATACGTGCGTGAATACAGGGAACAAAACGAAAGACAATAAATCTGACAAAGCCATGACACGAACCCGGATCTCCCACATGCCAAGCGGTTGATCCAATCAATTCAAACCAATCCAAACAAACAAATTGTATTATTTATGTATCTAAAAAAAATTAATTAAATTATCTTTGAATTGAGCTAAAACGGCAGAACGACCTCTCATTCAAATCAGGAGCTGTTAACATTATATGTTGTTACGGAAGATCCATGAAAGAGAGAAATATAGGTTCTAAATCAGACACATTCAGCTTTCCCCTAATTCAAAAACGGTAAAACAAAGAAAGTTTCTAAAAAAATAACAGTACTGGCAAACTAAAAAGAATCGTTTCGTGTAACAATACTGCAAAAAGTTATTTTGCTTTTTATGTAATAATAAAACTACAATTCGTTTTCCTTCACGTCTAACGTTATAACACTTCAATACATTCATAAGGGGAACCTTGTTTATCCCGTCAATATTTTTTAAATTTTCTTTACATTGTAGAACATTTAAAGATCATACCGCGGAAGTTTCAGATCTTTATGCGTAATATTAACTAAACTACAGCCAATTTCCTAAGCCTATGCAGCTACGCGCGGAGAATTGAATTTGTAGTCATCTATCCCCCACGGCTCTCTCGAGTATCATGTTTTTTTATTGCTTAGACAACTCATACCCATATAAGAATACTTCGGGTGCCCCAAACACACAACTTAACCCTTTTTCCCCCAACCCAAATTTTGGTAAAATATATATTACATACGTTGCATATAATGTTGTACCGATGCTGAGATGCGGCACTCGGCACGGTATTAATAAGAAAGGTCCTAAGTTGCCTTGATGTAATAAAAGTTAGGGGCAGTATGATTCGTTGCATGTAAGGATTCTTAGTGGAGCAAGTCTTAGAGAAAATTTTGGAGCCTTCAGTCATAGTTTCTCGTGTTTCCAGTTAAACAGTGTGATTCCTTATTATCCGAAAGGAAGAAAGAAATTAGGTTCTCATGCAACAAGACCCCGGGAACGTAAATTTTACGGCAATCTATACGCAGAGAAAAAAGAAGAAAAACTGGAAGAAAGTGCAACTGATAGAAAATTATCTACTCCCACCAACGAAACTGTGGGCTGTAACCCTAAGCATTTTTAAAGGATTATAGAAATTTTAACAGTTTTTGGTGCACTTGCAGAAATACTTATTGGAAAGCATACACAAAATGCCAATGAGAGATCACTGTATGGCGCCTGCCTCCGAAACACCCTAATTTCGGCAAAAAATAGCGAAATCGCCGTCCACATAACTGCAGCTGTTAAAAATGAAGATTACTTTGCTGTACTTAAAATAATGGAATAATTAGACAGAAATGGGGCAGAAATTAAAGATTTACGCCGACAGCTATGACCGCGAGAGGTTGGCGAAGCAAGAACGCCGACGCTTGAGCAAGCCGAGGGAAGCTCGAATAATTCGAAGAGAGGAAAAAATGGAGCTGAATCACTTTTATGAAGGCGCAGAAAGTTTGCTATATGCATCAGGTGTGGCAGTTTAGCAGTTAATGATTGTACGTTTATTCTTTTTGGTAGATATTCAGAGCAAAAACTTTAAACTCGTTTTTCTCGAAACTGAGTCCCGACAACCCAAAAACTATTTTGACTATAAAGATTTCCTTTAGCATGCCTTTTGAGCATTAAATTGTCTATTCGATGAACCTCAGATATTGATGGAAATATTAACTTAATCAATTATTATCGTTAAAAGTGAAGGAAATTTTCATCAAAATCGGAAATTTGAATTTAAAGAGCACTTTAAAGGAATTTTCGGATTTTTAATTAANACGTATTTTGTGCTCCTGGGTTCGAACTCGAGACTTTACAGAGATGAGAATAGTTTGTTTCAGATCTCTAAGTCAAGCCGTTTCTGAGAATTATAGGGGGACGGACAGAAATTTGCTTTTTATATATATGATATTACTTGTGCAAACGTACTTGAGTGCGAACCTAAATATATCATATGCAGTACAGACCAGGGACCCGGAGGACCTAAACTTAAAATCGATATCTAGAAATAATACTTTCTACCCAAATCAGGAATGAATGAATATTGAGTAAGGATGACTTCAACAATCAATGCCCTAAAATGGAGTGCATTCGAAAAGCAAAAAGCATAATAAAAATATAAACGCTAAAATAAAAATTTTAAATTAATTTTTACGAAGA
Organism: Ladona fulva; assembly: GCA_000376725.2. NCBI lineage: Eukaryota > Metazoa > Arthropoda > Insecta > Odonata > Libellulidae > Ladona > Ladona fulva. Next base: position 35,073 of record KZ309349.1, on the reverse strand, counting down.
TAGCATTTGAATGATAAAAAATTTGTCTTTGAAAATTAAATTAAATTAGTTTTGGCTAATATTAATTTAGCTTGATTAATCTGAGCTCTATGTACAATATAGTTCATGAAATTGATTTAAGTTAAACGACTTAGGTCCGGTTTTATAACGTATGTTTAAATAGACTTCAACTATTTTAATAATGTTTATTTTAAGACCCAGTATAAAGATTGTTTGCTGGGGTTAAAGTGAAGATTTGACTGAATAAACATGCTCATCCATTATATGTATAGGAGATAAACTTCACTTCACACTTCAAGGGATATCTTCACTTTATATATCATCATTCCGCTCCTAAAGTGAACATTAGTTAAAGTCCATTTTAAGTACACATTATAATATGAAGAACTAGCTGAAGTGCCCACTAATTCTCAACGGGGAAAATTTGTAAATGCATGAGATCGGATTCAACAAAGGAGTTAGTTGTCAAGGGGACGATTTGTTTACAACCTCAAAATTTTAGAATAGTTTCCTTCATTTGATCAAAATTCCCGCAATTTCGAACAGAAAACATTATTAGATGACCAAACTAAGAATCTTTATTCAAATTCCCTTCTCTTGATAGGTATGTACCAACTTAGAAAGTTGTGTTTTCTACCGTTCTTCTAAATTAAATTTAAAAAAATAAATTTTGCGCTTCTAAACCAGGTTCCCCCTTTAAGAATACTCCAGGTGCTTCAGCATTATACATTTAATAGTTCATAAAATTAGCTTCACTTAAGCCTCAGAAAACTAATGTAACTTAATAATATCTTAATGAATGATTCGTAACAGAATTAGAAATTCAAGCATGCAAATGGTAAAGAATTGATAATTCAATAATCATGATCGAAAATCTATCACTCAACGCTTTTATTTTGCACGCGTGATCACTGTCTTGATCACGCATGCAAAATAAAACGAATTGATTCATTAATCATATAGATCAAAAGAAAACCACTTGACGGAATAAAATTTGCGTTATCGTCGACTTTTTCGTTTTAGCTTTTTTGAAAACTTTGGAAATAATTTTTCTACTCGTTACCTCAAAATTATTTCGCTATTTTCTTAACTGCAGATAACTCTTTCCGGCACTTTTTTGCTAGTCTAACCATTGTTTAAACAACCATCGTCATTGCAGTCACTCAGATGCATAACCACGATTTCCTAACCAATTACTCCATTCATATCCTGGTGCCAACCGTTCGAAGTAAAATCCGAAATCAATCACAGGCTACGAGTTCAGAATAACGTATGAATAGACATCACGATGTCCTAATATCTAGATGTAAAAATTCCGCTACTTACCATTCCAACTCGAAAGCTTCTTTGAAAATTCGGCCATCTCCGGTTTTCCGGCGCTGCTGTTTCTTTTATTCCTCGGCTATCTTTTCGCGTTTCTCCACCTATGGATGCGAATCTCCGGGTACTCCAACACTTGCTTTGTAACTCGATAAACAACCAACTTATTCTCAATAAGATCAGAAGTCATAAGAGCTAGATCACTACATAGTGGTCCGGATTAAGAATCAACGATAAATACCGTGACTACTAACTCTACACGAGACACCACCCGAAGTAAACTCCGTCCTTGGCCTTAGTAAGGGGTGCGTCTATAAGAAAGTCCATGTAATTCCAGAACTGGCGACCAGCTTCATTGGCTGCTATGGTTCGTTTAATTTCTTAATGCAGAACTGCGACTGATCTGGGTGCAATCCCAAGTGTCGGGAATAGTTTTGAGATAGGTAATTCACCTCGAATGTAGGGTGGGCCTCTTGCAGTAATCCAACATCCACCTCATTGGATGACCTCTAATCCAATAGGAAAATGCCTGACCTTACACGCATACTAAAGCAACTTGAGTCATTAGATTTCTCAACACAAAGGGGTGAGGTATTTACTCGAACTTAAGGTCATTACAATGCCATGAGTCGCCGTGTCCCGGTGATACGAGGGGCGAGATAAGGTCGTCAAAAACAATGAATAACCCTTTTCATTACTCATACAACATTGAGTAATCTGCCCCTCTAAATCATGATGAAATTACCATCAATTTTACATCAGTTGAGTCGTCTTTCCTTTTAACAATCATTTATTTTTATTTCCTTATAACAATTTTCTATTTACTTTATTGGATACTAATAAACGCCCCCGTCAAGCATGACGGAATTTAATTTAGTTTAAAAATATATCTAATATCGTATACATATGGTCCTCCTAAGCCAGAAACAGTCCGTCATAAGATCGTAACAACTCAATATATTTCTTATCATTATTTATAATATTTATTCTACTGTTTTGAAGTCATGAAAGCCTACTTTACGTAAATTTCTGATAAAAATTGTAAGAACTGATTATCCCCGTACATTTATATGGGAAAACTCATGAAATCAATATTCAACAATTGCCTTGGTCGTCAAAGGGATGGGTTGTTTATTTCCGAAAAAGTTTACGAATTTTACGTATATTTTATCAAAGTCCTCGCAATTTCGAATTTATGTCAATGATTCGCGAGTAAAATAAGATTCTATGATTATTTTCCTTTCTTGTGACACTTGTCTCAATTTCGTAGGACCATTGTTTCTAATTTAATTTTGTAAAAGAAACGACCTCTGCAAGTCATGAAAAGGTAATTTACGTACATCTCTTAAGGAAACGTATTTTGTGCTCCTGGGTTCGAACTCGAGACTTTACAGAGATGAGAATAGTTTGTTTCAGATCTCTAAGTCAAGCCGTTTCTGAGAATTATAGGGGGACGGACAGAAATTTGCTTTTTATATATATGATATTACTTGTGCAAACGTACTTGAGTGCGAACCTAAATATATCATATGCAGTACAGACCAGGGACCCGGAGGACCTAAACTTAAAATCGATATCTAGAAATAATACTTTCTACCCAAATCAGGAATGAATGAATATTGAGTAAGGATGACTTCAACAATCAATGCCCTAAAATGGAGTGCATTCGAAAAGCAAAAAGCATAATAAAAATAAAAACGCTAAAATAAAAATTTTAAATTAATTTTTACGAAGATAGCATTTGAATGATAAAAAATTTGTCTTTGAAAATTAAATTAAATTAGTTTTGGCTAATATTAATTTAGCTTGATTAATCTGAGCTCTATGTACAATATAGTTCATGAAATTGATTTAAGTTAAACGACTTAGGTCCGGTTTTATAACGTATGTTTAAATAGACTTCAACTATTTTAATAATGTTTATTTTAAGACCCAGTATAAAGATTGTTTGCTGGGGTTAAAGTGAAGATTTGACTGAATAAACATGCTCATCCATTATATGTATAGGAGATAAACTTCACTTCACACTTCAAGGGATATCTTCACTTTATATATCATCATTCCGCTCCTAAAGTGAACATTAGTTAAAGTCCATTTTAAGTACACATTATAATATGAAGAACTAGCTGAAGTGCCCACTAATTCTCAACGGGGAAAATTTGTAAATGCATGAGATCGGATTCAACAAAGGAGTTAGTTGTCAAGGGGACGATTTGTTTACAACCTCAAAATTTTAGAATAGTTTCCTTCATTTGATCAAAATTCCCGCAATTTCGAACAGAAAACATTATTAGATGACCAAACTAAGAATCTTTATTCAAATTCCCTTCTCTTGCTACATGTCTCGATTTCATGCGACTATTCTTTCTTATTTCATTATGAAAAGAAACAAACCCTACGACCATTAAAAGTGAACTAAAATGCTTGAGCTCGGATTCAACAATAGAATTATTCGTATGGGGGTCCGGTTGTTTACAACAAAATATCACAAAATGTTCGTCTACTTTATCAAAATTCTCGTAATTCTCGAATCGAAAGCAAATTTCCTCAGCCAAAAAAAAAGAATTCTCATTCAATTTCCCTTCTTTTGGTACTTGTCTCAATTTCGTACGGATACTCTTTCTAATTTAATTTCGCAAATGAAATAAACTATGTTAGGGATTAAGTGAGTTTTACATGCGTTTCTAATGGGAGCGTTTAAACGTGCGAAATCTGTTTCTCGAGTTTTAGGCGAACTTACACACATCAACATTCTAATTTAAGTATAAGAAAATAGGGAGCAGGGTCCCCCAATTCTACACATACCGGTGACACCTGTTACTTATAAAAAGACCTTTTTTCTGCTGGGGGGCATTTTTATAGCAGGGTAACCTGTGATAACTCCGAAATTTTCGATAAATCCGTCATGTTTTATCGATATCACGTGAGAGCTCAGACTCATTAATTCTTTAATTACACCAATAATCCTGTATGGCGCCCCCATCACTTTCAATACCACGAAGGTGAATACAAAAAATTTAGAAAGCCACCACCACCAATCGTCCACCACGACCACCACCAAGACAATAGAAGAAGGATATCACGTGAGAACTCAGAAAAGCGATCATAGAACTCAAACTTAAGGATAACGATCCTTACGTATAGAAACTTCATAACGAAGACAGAAAAGCTGTCGATAAACCGTATCGAAGAGTAGAAACAAGGAAGGGCACCTACTTTTGGTAGTGGCTAATGAAGAAGCGCGGAGGAGAAGAAGGTATTTGACAGCAGTTAGAAGGAGATTAAGGGATCAATATAACCCTGTCGACATCCCGGACAATGACTTCATCAAGTTGTATCGCATCACGAAACAAGGCGTGCATTACATCCTAGAAGAAATTGCCGAATTTCTGCCGCCTTCTCGGAGATGCACAGCTTTACCGCCATACATCAGGGTAAATACACTGAATACTATACTTTTCTATTTATTCATACCGATTTTACGATTGATAAGCTCAGCAAAAAGCAGTATAACTTTAAAGAATGGTATTAAGAATTCTGCAAAATGCTATATTTGGACAAATATTTCGTGCTAGTCTATTGAGTGATACAACCAGGGGTTGTAAAAAATTAATTGATAGAAAATCAATTGCAATTAATTGTATCAATTAATTGATTGCCGCAGTATTACCAATTAAATGATTGATTGCTACAATTTCAATTCGTAGTAGTAGTAGTAGTAGATTTGATAGGTGCCTCGACAGCTGAGGTCATTTTGCACCTTCTCAGCATACTGGTTATTAACAGTGATAGTAAATTACCATAATTTAATTTCTACTTCAAAAGGAACAATAAACAATGAATATTATTTGTAGCAATGCGGTGAGTTAGCCATAGTGTTATGAATAAAAATTAAATAAAATAAAAAGGGGGAAAAGGAAAAGCCCCACATTTATGTTAGATTCTTTGGAAGAGTCCAGTCTCCTTCATAAAAGAAATAACTTTGTCTGCCTTGCCATGATCATCTGCAATGACATCCTTCAGTGTGCTTGCTCCCAAACACCTCTCCTGTTCACTAGAATAGATCCTGCACTCAGTGAGGATGTGACATAT
>KZ309349.1:7091-26401 GCA_000376725.2 Ladona fulva | reverse complement strand
AAAGAAGGGGCGAATGATGGGGAAAAGGCGGGAAAAAGGACAAAAGAGGAGCGGAAAAGCGCGAGTCTAAGGGCTGAATTTTTAGACGACACTCGAGCATGTGTAGAATCGCCACTCCGTTGAGCAAAGTTGCACTCAGTTGAGTGTTGCCGTATTTATAGTTAAGAACTCCACTCGGCTCAACCGAGTGGAACTTCGATGACGTTTAGAGAGTACAGGTGACGCATACTACGCGGGATATTCATACCGCAGCCTGGTTTGGGTTGCGTTTTTCTCAGATTGTGCTCTTTTACACAGATAATTTTTTTTATCGACGCAGCTGATGTTAATTGTAACCCAAAACCGTGCCACAAAAAGTTTCATGCTAAGTAAAAGGATAGAGATGGAGACTTTAATTTGTTATTGTAAAATTAGGAATTACACGTATAAAATGAATCCTCCGCACATAGTGATTTTGATTAAATGTAGTAAGTAAATAAGCTAACCTTTTCAGCATTTTCTCACTATTGTACTCCTCGTCATTAATGAAAGGTTTTGTGACATAATTATTTACTAATAACCTATGTCTTACTGAGAGAGTAATCTTATTTTTAATTACTGATTCCCGTTTCACGAAAAGTAATTAATTTCAGACGATCAATTATATGATAACTAGTGGAAGTGGATTACGTAATCTAATTAGATCCGATATGGATACAATTAAGTACAAATTTAGGGTATTATACTCCTATTTGCGGAACGCAACCATTCTGAATAATGTCGTCCGAGAGGTTCACTACGGCCGAAAAGGATTTACTCATTAATTTAATTGTCGAACACAGAATGATCTTAGAAAACAAAAAGACGGATGCTGTTTCATCTTCGGCAAAAATTAGAAGCTGGATGGAGATAGAAGATAAATTTAATAGCCATGGCTACGTGAATAAAGTAAGTGGAATTATCAAGTCAATGTAATGGTGTACCTAGAATAATTCAAGTAATTTATGAGCTTATATACAATTGAAACGATTTTCCAAGCAATTACATAATCGTTACGTTATTCAGCATGTTTGACTTTAGTGCTAATGTTAGGATACGTATTTTACATTTAAATAGCGACCTTGGAAAACGTTAAGGAAAGCATGGGAAAACATAAAAGCGAGGCGTAAGAGGGAAATTGCGGAAGAATCGCGCCAAAGGATGAGAACTGGAGGTGGGCCATATATTCCACCAAATAAAACAATATCTAACGCGGAGTTAGAAATTGCTATTCCCTCAATTTCCCATTGTGTAGAAAATGCAGGGGATAGCGATATGATTCAGGAAGTGATGTTGGATGTGTCCTCTAGAATGCAAGACTAACTAAGAGAGGGTATGTATTTCATCAATTTGAGTAATTGAGCAATCACAATATATCATTCCTTTGGTCATTTACTGAGCAACATTCGGATATTTTCATTTTATGCAGCAAATGTTAATAACGGTCCTGTGTCTAAGGAGTATATCCCAGCAGCATCAACTTCTATGGCACAGAGTAGATACATGTCAAGAAGTGCAGCAGTGGAAAAAGAGCTTAACAAAAGAATGGAGAAGGTGAATCAATCAATAAATTATGAAAAACTTCTTCATGAGAAGAAAATGAAGGCAGCAGAATTGGATGTACTAATAAAGGAAGCTGAACTGAAGCAACAGCAAGAAATTAATAAATTGAAAGTAGAATACTGGAAGGAAAGAATTAAAAGATTAAAGGTAAACTTGAACATACAAGTATAGTATTTAGTTTCTTTGGTATTTTTATATTGAACATACAAGAATAGTACTTAGTTTAAAACTTACATATTCTGATAATGTTCCTTAAATATATATTTCAGGTCTATAACTTTTCATCACTGCAGGAAGATGAATAACATATTGTGAAGGGAGCCAACATTTTTGTAGTTTTAAGGAAATTTTTACAAAATATTATATGGTCTTGCATTTAACAAATAAATAGTTTGTATTTACCTAAAGTGGGTTACATTTTCTCCTTAAAATATACAAACACCTTAAATTAGTTAATTACAATGACTTTTTCATGGATTAACTTGATTTATTTCTAATCTGAATAACTTCCTTTGTCTAGGGTAATTTGTATTCAAATCTGAATGTAGTTAATACAAAATTTTCTGAAATACATGGAATTTTACAATCTAGCTTACATCACCTAGTATTTATCTTTTTTGCATTGTCTGAAAGATATTCACTTATTACTATGATGTAAATTAGTGGCTTGTCTTAGTACTGTTGGCAGGTGGTAATTTATGTATTAGCATTATCATAAGTTATTTAATGGCCTAGGTTATAACTGTAATACAAAAGAAAGCTATTAGTGTAATTTTTAAATAATTATATAAGATACTTAAAATGGATTTCCATTCTTTAAAATTGAAAGTAATAGATGATAAAAATTGACTAATTTGGATGTAATAATTTCAAAAATGACGATTAATGAATGCAGCTCTCTCAAATGCTGCTCTTCGATGAGAATGATATGTGAGGCTGTGCGTGGGAACAGGAACAACCAGATCAAACAGACCTTGTTGTGCTTCAGATCTTTAAATTTTATTGCAATGTTGTGCAGAATTGCACACGAGAGAATGGCTTGGACAGTTGTTCTTAATTTTGTCCGTAACTTCATGCTAAGGCAAGGAAATCTTCTTTTCCAAACTCCAAAAGTTCTCTCAACAACATTTCTACTAGAAGCATGAGCAGCATTGTACCTAATAATTTCATGTTTGTATAAAATATTTTATAACATATTTTAATACAAGATCATAATTAATCAAGTTCAATTTTAAAACTTATAAAGATTTAAGAAAGTTTACTTATCACCCACCTCCGCTCAGATGGTGTACTTGGACTTGGCAGAGGTGTATAAAGATATGGTAAAAGGGGATATCCACTATCTCCTAAAAGAATACCATTCAGTTCCCCAAATTCTAACTTATTTTTTAGCCCACTGTTATTAAAAATTCTGGCATCGTGTACAGATCCAGGCCATCTACAAACAATGTCAAGAATTTCCATCTCTGGACCGACAACAATCTAAAGGAAGATGATAGCACCAAATGAAAATATTAAATTAGTAGATTGAATAATTGAAATCATTATTCAGATGAGAACAAAATATATCATTACTAATACAAGATATGTTATTATCAAAATATGTTATGTGTTAAAACCAAAAATCAGTGCAGTCCATCTATCTGCTCAAATTAAGTTACTCATAAGTTTGTCAGTTTAAACATACTACAAATGTTCTTATATATTGATCAAATAATTACCCTTTTTCCTAACATCTTTCAAAGCAATAACTAATTTCACCAATAAACTATTTTTTCACAATATATCTATTCAACGTTACTGGTATTGTTAATGACTGAGCACACCTGTACGTTTAATGAGAACCATCCTTTTCGGTTTCTGTACATCTCTCCAAATTGTCCACCTGGGTTCTGGATTGGGACATGGGTGCAATCTATACACCCAATAACCCCTGGAAATTTTGCTACATTATAGAAGCTTTCCTTAAATTTATCAAAAGCCTGTTGGGTATTGGGGAATGTAATCCATTCATGAAGATGGCTCGATATATCTTGACTAACGGTCTGTAGAAAATGCATCATTGAAACATATAACATTGAAACACACATTATACATTCACATTATTGGAGGATAATATTTTGCTTATAGTCTAGAGAACGTATAATCACACCTTTATAATTACAGATACTGTGGACTGACTTACTCCATGTAAATCTCCGCATACTGTCTGAAAGTAGCAACATGAATCCTTTCATGGATGAATCAAAGCAATAACGGTGATTTTTACGAGAATCAGGTGAAAAGTTATAACACTAGCATTCATGACCGCAATTTTACCGAATAGTATTAAAAGGAAAGTATAGGATACTTGAAAATTTGTATTTAATTTACTTACTTGAAAACTGCCAGTAGCAAAAAATCTTAATGCTACCAGTCGTTTTATCATTGGCGGCACTGGTAGTCCACGATTACCATCTACAACGTTACCAATCATTGGTAATAAGCAATTTCTAATAACCTCTTTGTTCAATCAGTACCACTGAAGGAACTCGATGGATGAATACCGATCGATAGGATTACTGAAATCCCTAATGTATCGTATAGGTATGCTGACGTAAGGGACTTCGGTGAAGTAATCAACAAAATCTTCATCAAAAACTCAATCCATTTTACTCACAAATTAAGGGAATAATTAAGATGTTGCGCAAATGTTTACTTTTCCTGAATAGATTGAAATAAGTAGAAAAACAGTAGTAGTAGTAGTATTTGAATTTAAGGGTGCGTCAATGGCTAAGGTTATTTGCACCGCATGTCATGCGCATCTTTCTTTATCAGTCTAGACTATTATTTAAAGTTATAAATGTATTATTTGAGAGACATAGATATAGAGGTGTTTCTGTTTCATTAATTATATCATTCTCATTAGTTGTGTCTCTCTAATAAATTTGATGACTTTCTGTACAGCATCCTCATTGTTACCTAATACTTCGTTTATGTTTCCATGGATATTTAACCTCTCTCGTGTATCATGATATTTGGGACATTTTAGCAAAATATGATGGACTGATAGTGGCTCTTTGCAGGCATGACAGACCGGCCGCTCTTTAATTTCTGTGAATAAGTATGCGTGTGTAAGGGAGCAGTGTCCTATCCTGAGACGTGTGATTGCCACTTCTTCTCTACGGCACCTCCTGATTGATGTTGCCCAAGATTTTATATCCTCCTTTACTGATCTAAGCTTGTTCCCATTTTGCACCTGCCATAGTTCTTTCCACTGTGAGTTGGCTATGTTTTTCAGGGTAGCCCTAAGATCTTGAGCTGGGACCATATTCCACTCCATATCCCACCTATGTAGGGCTTCCTTGGCTGCCAGGTCGGCATTTTTATTTCCAGGGATGCCAACATGCCCAGGGACCCACATGAATATAATTTTATTCCCCTTTTCTTTTAGGTCTTTCAACAGAAGTTGTATTTTCTGTACTAGTGGGTGGAGAGGTAAGAACTGTGTTATGGCCTGCAGTGCACTCATGGAATCTGTGCATATAATAAATCGCCCTTGTCTGGACTTGATGCTGGATAGTGCAGTTTGGATGCCAAATAGCTCTGCAGTGAATATACTACACATTGAGTTTAGTTTTACTCTAATTGTCCCAAAGTCCTCTGACACCACTGCACAGCCAGTCCCCCTGTCTGACCTGGAGCCATCAGTAAAGATAGGAGAGAACCCTTCGTATGAGTAAAGGGTTTCCTGGTATTTTTGCTGGTACCAAATATCAGATGTTGATGACTTTGATTCTGTGGACAAGCTAATTTCACATTTAGGCTCTGAAAGTGTCCATAGCAGGTTTCTGTGGAAACCTTCTTGACATATGTCTGGGATAGCTAGCCCTGTCGTCTCTAGGAACTCGTAAAATCTTATCCCGAGAGGTTTTGTGGCTCTCAGTCGTCGGTTAAAAATGTCTAAAAATTTTGGTTTAAAAACAGTGTTAAAACAAGGGTGGGTCTGCATAGAGGAGAGTTTTGCTACGTAGCTGCACATAAGAGAATTCCTGCGGGCCCACAGTGGTGGTTCACCGGATTCAGAGTATATACTCAGGGTAGGGCTGGTTCTGAATGCTCCGGTGGAAAGCCTTAGACCTGCGTTATGCACTGAGTTAAGTGGCCTCAGGTAAGAGTCACGGGCTGAAGAGTAGATGAAACATCCATAATCCAATTTGGAACGCACCAGTGCTCTGTATAGTTGCAGCATTGTCTTTCGATCTGCTCCCCATGAAGAGTTCGTTAAAAACCGTAAAATATTTAAAACCTTTAAGCAGTTGTCCTTTAGGATGCCGATATGGTTACGCCAGTTTAGTCTGTGGTCTAGCTCAAGACCCAGGAACCGAACAGATTCAGTGAATGGTAGGACTTCTCTGCCTAGTGTTAGACTGGGCCTGGGGAATATCCCTCGCTTCCTATGGAAGTGTACACATTTTGTCTTATTGGCTGCAAATTGGAAGCCGTTAGAGCGGGACCAGGAGTTCAACCGCTTTAAGGTCAGTTGGATCTGCCTCGCTGCTCCAGTGGGCTTTGACGACCTGCTGAAAATTGCAAGATCGTCTACAAACAATGATGCTACCACAGGAGATTGTATACATTCCATGATGTCATTTATTGCTATGGCAAATAAAGTGACACTTAGCACAGACCCTTGCGGGATACCGTTTTCCTGAGTGAAAGACCTTGATAGGGTGTTTCCTATTCGGACCCTGAAGGTGCGGTTCTCCAAAAAGTTTTTTATGAAGGTAGGTAGATGTCCCCTAAAATCCCACCTGTGGAGGGTCGTTAAAATTTTGTGACGCCAGGTCATGTCGTAGGCTTTCTCAATATCAAAAAAGACTCCAATGACATGCTGTCGGAGAAGGAATGCCTCCTGGATGAAATTGTCTATTCGGACTAGGTGGTCAACTGTCGATCTCCCTTGTCTGAAACCACACTGGAGGTTCGAAAGCAGCTTTTTGTTTTCTAGGCACCATACCAGCCGTCTATTGACCATCTTTTCCATTAGCTTGCACATACAGCTTGTGAGAGAGATTGGGCGGTAATTAGATGGATGGCTGTTGTCCTTTCCTCGTTTTGGTATAGGAATTATGATGGATTCGTGCCAATCATCTGGGAATAGGTCTTCTAGCCAAATATGGTTAATTGATAGGAGCAGATCATTGAGTGAGGCTTTAGGCAGATTCCTGATGAAAGCATTATGCACCTGGTCCATGCCAGGGCATGTATCCTTAGTGCTGTCAATGGCGGCTTGTAGTTCCCATCTTGAGAAGGGCTCATTGTATGGAGCTGTATGCTTGGTCTCAGTAAAGTTTAAGGATGTTCTCTCAGCGCATGCTTTCAGAGGCAAAAAGGATGGGTGATAGTTTCTTGTACTGCTCACTCCGGAATAATGGACTCCGAATGTCTCACATATGTCTAGTGGTGATGAAATGATGTCATCCCCCACTTTCAGCTGCGTGGCAGTAGCAGTATGCCAGGTGCCTGAAATTTTCTTAACCTTTCTCCAGACCTGAGTAACTGGTGTCCTATGGTTTATTGAAGAGACATATTCGATCCACGAGGTTCTCTTTGCCTCTTTCACCACTTTCCGTGCTCTAGCTCTGAGTCTTCTGAAGGCTGTTAGATTTACCTCGGTAGGGTATTTTTTAAAGGTCATTAAGGCTTTTTTCCTTTTCCTGATTGCCTCAGCACAGTCATTATTCCACCAAGGAACTGCTGGCCGCCTGGGTAACCCTGATGACAGGGGAACGCTAACTTGGGCAGCTTTAATAATTGCTGCAGTGAGTGCCTCCATATTTTCTAATGCCCCGGCGTTAACATCAAATTTAAAGCTAAGGGTCTCTCTGAAGTTATCCCAGTTGGCGTTCTTGAGGATCCATGTCCTGGGCATTTCATGGTTGCCACTGTAACCGCCATGTTTTCTGATTAAAAGGGGGAAGTGGTCGCTACCACATAGATCGTTGTGTGTTGATAGACTGAAAAGTGGAGCAATACTGCTGGAGCTCACAAATAAATCTATGGAAGAGTATCCACCTGTAAAAGCATTAAAATGGGTTTTTTCTTTGTCATTTAATAAAATCAGGTTAAAATCATTAAAAAAGTTCTCCAAGAGACGTCCTCTTCCATTGTGGTCCCTTGAATCATCCCCCCAAAGACTGTTGTGAGCATTGAAGTCCCCTAACAATACAAAGGGCTTAGGCAGCTGCTTTAATAAATTTTCCAGGTTACTTCTCGTCACTGGAGCCCATTCTGGCAAATAGAGATTACAGAATGTGACCTCTGAGGGGGTAGCAACTGTGACTGCCACAGCCTGGAATGGTGTCTGCAAATTTACCTGGGAAGTGTAAAGGGTTTCCCTGATGAATGCAGCAACCCCACCACGGCCTCTGTTGGCACTTAGGTCGTCTACTCTAAAAATTTTGAAACCCTTTAACTTTGGGGAGTCTGTAAATTTAAAATGGGTCTCTTGAATAAAAATACAACAAGGATTAAAATCTCTCACCAATATCCTAATTTCATCCTGGCGTCTGTAAAAGCCATTACAATTCCACTGAATTGTTAAAAACATTTAAAAGCAATTAGGATAAATAAATAAAAATAGATAAATAGATGAATAAATATGGTTTTGATGTAAAAATCTAGGATCCGACATAATTGATTGTGTCAGAATTTATCTTTTGATTTTAGTTTTCCTCCCTTTCTTTCGTTCCAGCAGCAACTTCTGGAGTTCTGTCTCAGAGATAGACTCTTCATCCTCCATGCAGGAGTCAGAGGCTCTCCTGGGGGGTAATGGTAGGAGTGATTTCTCTTGCCTGGGAGGAGGCTGTAAAACAGCTGAAGGGTTTGGATTGCGAGCTTCCTTCCTTGGAGGTTGACTACTTCCGTAATTTTTCCCTTCACCTGTATTTTCTGATGAGATTTTGATTTTCTTTTCTGTCTCTTTGGACTTATTTGCTGGGGGATCTGTTTGGCAGGCCACACTTAACTTTTTCACAGGTGTACTGGCAGTACTGGCAAATGATCTGGAGAATGTGGGGCACATTAATAACCTGAATTTTTTCCGGGCTTCAGTATATGTGATTTTTTCCATGACCTTGATTTCCATTATTCTTTTTTCTTCTTGCAGCTTTGGACAGTCTCGCGCATACACAGGATGGCTACCATTACAATTGCTGCAAAGAGGTGGGCTAGTACACGGCTCCCCTTCATGTTTATCCTTTGCGCATTTTGGGCAGGTGGGTTTGCCCTTGCATGATTGGGCAGTGTGCCCATACACATTGCACTGGTAACAACGCAAAGGACTGGGAATAAATGGCCTTACAGAGCATGCTTCGTATCCAACAAAAACTTTTTCAGGGGTCTTTTCTAGTTCGAAGGTGAGTATGACAGAGGTTGTATTTATCTTTTCTCCATTTTGTCTCTTAGTAAGTCTGCGACAGGAGATGACTCCCTGGGATGCCATCTCTTTCGCTATCTCTTCTTCTGAGACGTAGAGTAAATCGAAGCATGATATAACTCCCTGACAGGTGTTTAGCTGTTTGTGTACTTCTACCTTCACAGGAATATCATGAAGCATCTTCATAGTCAGAAGTTTGTCGCTCTGCCTCTCATCAGCTGTTTTAATTAGGAGGGTGCCATCCCTCAGCTTCTTGACTGACTCAAGGGTTCCTGGGACAAGGTTGGAAAGAACTTTGTGAATCAGGAAAGGAGACACCTTGGTCAGATTTTCACCTTCTTTTTCACATTTGACTAACAAATATTTCTTACATGATAGTTCTCGCCCACTCATTCCTGAGCGGGGTCTTTTTGGTGGAGGAGGTGTTTGCTGCATATATAGTTGTGGAATTTTCATCCCCTGAGCTCCCCACCCACCACGGAGCCACATAATCTGGGACGCCGCATCGCAAACCGATACGGACGCCAGGGCTACTCAAGGAATATAGCTCCAAAGGTGCCACAGTAAAGACAGGGCAGGGCTTAAGGCCAAGAGGAGTTCCTCCAAACTCTGCTCCCCGTCAGCCCCCCCCTAGAAGACACGATGACATCCCGAGAGCTCACGCAAATCTGATGTACGCTCGAAAGGACGTATCCCCAGCCATCAGGAGCCGATTGACCAGGGTGCGCTACTCCCTGGCCTCCCGTTTACAGCGAATCCGGGGCCAAAGAGGTGTGTTGTGCCAGTGATTGGCACTCAACCTCCAGGACACCCATCTCCTCCTTACAGGTCTCCACGCACGGCAAACACGTGGGTGGATCATTGGTCAGCTGGCATGACCACACACAGACAGCTGATCCACATCACTGTCCGGGCTCAGCCCTTGCTGTTCTTGGGGTTTGTTTTCGGGGTTTTCTCCCCGCCCGATTAGTCGCCTCTTACGACAGGCCGGGATGCCGCGGGAGTATTCTCCATCCCCCTACCCGCAGGGGTATTTGAGATTCTTATTTAACAACTTGATAACATTGAAACTTTTTGGAACTATTGTGTGTGATTGGTGTTAATTTCTGCTGTGTCATACTATGACTTTGGTAACCTTTCTCTGCCTTATTTGACTGGTATGAGTGTGGTTAATTAGTTTCGACATTTTTTAAATCTTTACTTAAAATAATTAGAGGCTATAGATTGTTTTTTCATTATGACCTCACCTGAGACCGACAGACTTATTCAGACTCAATTAAACAGAGGTGAAATAATTGCTAGATTTTGGTCTAATATTTTGAAGCATGAGAAGGACAAACTGACGGATGCGCTATTGGAACAATGTAAGGAGTTACTTAGTTCATATTGGAGTGATTTTTTAAATAAGCATTATTTAATTTTAGAAAAATCAGATGCTGTGGGAACAGACTATTTACGAGAAGATTTCTTCAGTCAGTTTGAGAGTAACTATACCGAAACTTGTGCTAACATTGTAGAGTTCATTACTAAAAGATGTACTCCGGGTGAATCCAAAGGTCTAATTCAAAGTTCTTGCTCCAGTGATAATATTCATGCCCATCTGCCAAAGATAGAACTTCCTACTTTCTCGGGAAATTTATTGAAAGAGAGAGAGCTTCCGTGACCAATTCATAAAACTTGTTCATGAGATACCTGACCTTTCTGACGTACACAAGTTACTTTACGTAAAAACTCATTTGTGCGGAGCTGCTGCAGAAGTAATTGAGAACACATTGATCAATAGTGCAAACTACAAAGGGGCATGGGATGACCTTGAAGTAGTAGTAATTTTTGAAGGTTCCTCGACAGCTAAGGTCATTTTGCACCTTCTCAGTATCCTAGATGTTAGCAATTGTTAAGTTTATACCTTATTTGTCCAATGAAAAGAAGAGTAAAATTATCTTCTTAGTCATGTAGTGTTCTCACATTTGCTGGAAGAGTATAGTCTCTTTCATAAAGGATATGATTTTGTTCAGCTTGTTGTGGTCATCAGCAAGAATGTCTTTCAGGGTTCCTGTCTCCAAGTGTTTTCTACGTTGGCTGGTGTAAATCTGGCAGTCGGTGAGTATGTGTTTTACAGTGAGAGGAGAATTGCAATTATTACATATGGGAGGTATTCGAGGAGTAGTAAAGAGGTAGGAGTGTGTTAATGCACAGTGTCCAATCCTTAGTCGACTTATCACTAACTCTTCCCTTCTGCGATTTCTGATAGAGGAGATCCAGGGTTTTGTGTCCTCCTTAATTGCACGTAGCTTGTTCCCTGTTATTGAGGACCAGCGCTCTTCCCAGTCTTTGTGGGCAATACTTTTGAAAAAGGATTTTAGGTCTCCTGAGGCTACTGCATCATATTCTATGATAGGTTTCTTTGTAGCATCTTTTGCTGCCTTATCTGCTTCCTCATTTCCTGCTATGTTTACATGACCAGGAACCCAGATAAATTTTACTTGGACTCCTCTTTCATTTAGACTGCATAAGAGATATTGGACCTCCTGTACAACCGGGTGCGTGGGTTAGTAGCAGATGATGGCTTTAAGTGCTCTCATTGAGTCAGAGCAGGTAAGGACGGGTAGTTCATGTTTCAGGGAGAATTCTAATGCTAATTTCATGGCCATTAACTCTGCCATAAATACACTACACATTGGATGTAGCTTAGTCCCGTGTGAGAGATCTAGGACGACACATGCGCTTGCACTGCCTGCTTCTGATTATGAGCCGTCTGTATAGATAGTTTTGAAGCCTTGGAATTCTGATAGGCTTGATAAAAAGTTAGCCCGTAGTTCTTCTGGGAGAGTAGTGGCCTTAGGTCTACCACATAGTCTGAATGAGACATCAGGCATAGGGAGTTTCCATGGTGGTTTGCTGGATGTCTAAGTGCACATGATTTTGGGAAGCGTTATGTCATTGTTTTCTTGTGCTTGTGGACTCGTACAGCTAGTGGCTGTATTGCACGACGTCAGGGTCTTCCAAGTTAAATACAGGGATTTCAACACATGTCAGCCATTTTGAACTGGCTTTTGAAAGACGTCACAGACGTACGGCTTATATCTTTCCCCTTCCCCTTCCTCTGATGCCGTTAGCCGATGTGACATCGTAACTTGTTGAATGGGAAACTGGCGCTATCCCGCATAAAAAGTTAGGCCAATTTGTTTGCCTAAAAGCAAGTATGTATGCTTTCTTTACAGTTATCGATGTTTATAGCTAACGTCTAAGATTGAATGAAGTATTAGTTCGCAACATAAGTTAACGGGGTGTTGTTAATGAAGTACATTATGTTCGTTAGCTGTGTTTGAATTTCACATTTGTACTAATTTATCTTAATTGTTCAAATTTAGCAAAGACTGTCTGATAACACATTTCACCTACGACTCTCGTAGTTTTTGGATGAATTTGGGTTGTCTGGTTTGGACTTGAACGGCGTAGGGAGGCACGTAATGACGTCCACACATTCAAAATTTAGAGTTTCTACCTTATCATCCCCTACATCACCAAGAGCCGCAAGAGCAGAATCGGGATCTGAATCTGAAACAGAAACTAATCAAGCGTGCCCATCAGGGGAAAATAGGCCAATTACGCTCTCGGTGACGGATTTTGAGTGCATCGTGCAGCTGGCCGCTCAGGCAGCGGTTCTGGCTATTCGGGGAACTGGAACTCAACAGAGCCCCAGGGCCCCACCGACTGCCAGCACACTGCAGCCAACGCACTGCGCTGCACCCGCGCCCTTTGATCCGGCAGCGTTCGCGGGCCTTCGTCCCCCAGCGGGCCCTGGAATGGAACTACCAACACAGGACAAGGTCTACGCTATAGGAGCTTAACTCTGCACTGGCGGTGGTGCAAAAAATCCAGGGCGGCTGCTGCTCGTCGCCATGATGCTTGGGTGGCACAATGCCATTCAACTGCAGAGGTCCACGACGGCGGAGACGCTACTTTTACCACCTGGTTTTCTGCCAGCACCAGCTCCGCCGACACCATACCAGTCGAACAGCCCTTTCGCAAAATGTCCCTGGCACCGGAAGCGAATCCTACGCCTCAGAGGAGGAGGAAGGCCAACCGTTAACCAGCCTTCACCGGATCGTACCTCGGGCTCCCTATCACATCAGCCGGCCCAGAGCTGGCGGGAGCCTCTTGAGCCACTTCCCGGCAAAGAAACGGAATTACTCCGTTTCCTGTAGGAGCAGCTTGGACCAGCCTGGGAAGATCATCTTCCGGAGGAAACAACCACGGAAACAACTACGTTCACGGACATTAAGAGGACGATCCAGTACCCCGACCTTCGTTCCCTTGGCTCAGGCAACGGAGGAGGAAGAGGACGATGCGGATGACCGAGGGACAGAATCACCAGACAACCAGGAGGAAGAAGAGCAAACAGTGAGTAATTCAATATTTGTCCCACAGCTGCCCAAGGTAAAGCACATACCAACGGTAGCCGATCCCATCAATGTGTCTGAAATTTACCCGTATGATTACCAATGTGCATGGGCTAACAGTGTAGTGCAGGAAGGAGCGTATCTTCCTAAGCCCAAAAGTGCTCCCATGGTGTACCAGAAAACCCCCGAAAGTGAAGTGATGCAAAAGCTAATTGATACCATGTTCCAAAGTGAAGTGATTTCTCCAGGAAAGTGTTTATGTGCGCATCGGTGCTTTGCCGTTGCTAAAGAGAATGCTAAAGCCAGGTTTATCATGGATCTCTCAACGTGGATGGAATTTTATACCGTCCCTAAGATTTCATTATTTTGGCGGCAGTGGCCGTCAAAATTATTCCAGAAAATTGCCCAATGATCAAGTTAGATTTAAGACAGGGGTTTTATCAAATAAAGATTGCACCACAATACCGACAATATTACGGTATTGCATATGCCAATCAAACTTACGTGTTAAATCGGTTGCCCATGGAACATACATTGGCCCCATATGTTATGCAACGATTAGCATTAAAAGTTAAGGACGAAGTGGAACAAAGATTTGATGTTTTTATGATTGTTTATTTAGACGACTGACTCATTCATGGTCATAATCTTAATGAACAAGTAATTCAGAATATTGTAGTGTTTCTTACAGCAGTGCTTGGTTTTCAGTTGAGTTTGAGTAAATGTATTTTGAAACCTGTTGCTAGATTAGTGTATTTGGGAGTGATTATAGATACGGAGAAAAGAACGATTAACCTCAAAGAGGACTCAGTGCAACGAATCAAGGATTGGATCAAGATATTACCCAAGGCAACAATTAAAGACAAGCAATGAATAGCAGGATATATGTCTTGGTTGTGTTTTGTGCTGGGTTACCCTTTGTTTTTGGTCAGGGATATATTTTTAAATGATTTGAAATGGTTAAATTTTATTGTTTAAAACAGGGTTAATGGAACGAGAAGTGTTAATGGGTTTACCTGAAATAACTGTTAACATGTATTCGGATGCAACACCTAGTTCAACAGCATATGTAATTCCAGAATTGTCCATTACTAAGGGTTTTAGATTTCAGAATACTTACCCAATTGTTCTTATGGAAGGAATTGCAGCGTTACAAGGTTTAAATGAGGTACTTGAAATTGTTAATTTGCTAAATGTTCCTGTTCATGTTAATTGCCATGTAGATAATCAAGCTGTGTTATATTCATTCAGAAACGGAAGAGGAATAATTTTTTGTAACCAGTTTGTACGACAATGTTTTGTGTACCTTTTAATAAAGAATTTAGGCCACGTAGTGACCTGGAGCTACGTGCCGACCGACCTCCCCTCTCGTGAGGCTTTACTCTTTTAAGGATCCGTGGGCGGCCATATTGGCAGCTTGCGCGTACTTAGGGGAGGACGGTCTGGCGGAGAATGGAAAAAGTAAGTTTAACCTAATGTGATAGTATCCAGTAAGCATGGCCATGCTTGTAGACTTGATTACTGTCAATTAAAGTACAAGGTAACACGGGTATTCTACAACATGTTAACATAAATGTGTTAACGAGCAAGGCCGTGCTAGCAATTTAATAGCAATAGGTAATTTGCATGGTCGAACTACCTAGAGCTATATGGATAGCCATTTTATCTCTTGTGATTTCAGTAAGGTTGACATGAATTCAATGAAGTGTTTATTTCTTTTTAGAGAAAGTTTTATGAAATCCCTTGCCATGCAAGGTGAAGAAGTGCAAAGGATCTACCGTGACCTTTCATAGATTCCCCAAGAACCCAGAAACGTAAGCAATGACATCTGTGTAATGTAATAATTGATATCAAACATTGTGTATTGCAAAAGTTTTCTGTATTTTCTACAGACATTCATTTCTTATCAGACAATGGAGTTTTTCATTTAGATATCAAATAATTTTGGAAAATCGATGAAACATTCCTGATTCAATTCACATCATTTCCTATGTATTGTTTTTAAANTCGATGAAACAGTCCTGTTTCTATTCATATCACTCCTATGTATTGTTTTTAAAGTATCATTACAGTGACTTATGTAATATTCATTATCTAAAATGTATTCGTTATGAGAAAGTTCTCCTAAAGTCTCTTCATGTAGTTTAATGTAAAGATCAATATAGCTGAATTTTTTCATTTTTTGGAGAGGCTAACTTTTTTCTACAATTTTACCCATGGGTATACTGATTCTCTAAATGGAACATAATCTGTTGTGATTGATAAATGTTTTCTACTGGCTACCATAGCTTCATTGTGTAGCATTTACATAGAACTACTTTTGACAGAGAAGAGACTTTTCAGTCTCAATCTCGCCTTTAATAAAGACCTTATTATTATTATTAACTACTTGTAGAATTTTAGGTGCCTCTCCTTATGTAATGCTCTTATATTGTCTTCTTTAATTTTAGGTGTCAAGAGTGGGTGAAATTCACTCAAAACTCAAGGCTCCTGAACCAGCCTTTGGGGACATTATTCAAGAACTGTTACCTTTGCCAACACCACTTCACTGATGATCAGTGTTACTCATTATCTCCCAGAAGACTTATTCCTGGTGCACTTCCTACCATTCCCCCATCCTTTGATTCCTCTCATATTCCTTCTTCAACTTCCATTTCACATTCTTCTTGTACTTCCACAACTGTAGATGCTGCTGAACATCTACAGCCTTCATATAAACCATCTGTTACACCATCATCATCATCATCACCACCATGCATACCTCTAATTCCTTCTCCCCAACACTTCCCTATTCACCTACAAGATATTGACACTTCTATGGCAACCCCATTATGCCTTTCACCTCCATCAACTGAAAATCCAAGCCCAGAAAATGCATCTCAATCTGTAAATCCACAAACACCCTCTTTTGTCCACTCTGCTCCTGGCCCTTCCTCATCAGCTGCTCTAGCTTCTTCCAATGCAGATGGTAGGAGGGATGCCACTTGTTTATTGGAAAGAAGCAGAGCAGGAACTTCAATTTTGAGAGATCTTGGCATTAGTAAGAAAAATTTAACTCCGAAGAAAAGATTGTTGTACCATAAGCTCATAAAGGAATGCAGACGCACAAATTATTTTAAGAGTAAAAAATCGCTGTCTAGGGAAATAAATTGTTTAAATTCAAGTTTGCGTCTGGTTGTAGATTCGCATTTGCAAAATTTTAAGAGGAAGCCAAAGGGAAGGAGATGGACACTTCACGAAAAACTATTTTTCATAACCTTCTATAAGCAAAACCCTCAAACATATGCTTATATGAGGAAGCACTTCCTTTTTCCCCTCTGCACAAACATTACTTTCTGTTATCAATGCGGTTCCTTTTCAAGCTGCTATCAACCCTGGGGTACTGAAGCATCTTTCCTTCCGTGTTAGTCAGATGCCTAAGTTAGACAAGCACTCTGTGCTCTTGTTTGACGAAATGTCAATAAAGCCCAGTTTTGCATTAAACTCTAGATCTGACTGCATAGATGGATTTGAGGACCATGGAAGCATAGGTAGATCGACCAATGTCGCTCGAGAAGCACTTTTTTTCATGGTCAGAGGCCTACGACAAAAGTGGAAGCAGCCAGTAGTTTCTTACTTCAGTCATAAGGCTACCTCTGGAGCAATTTTGGCAGACCTAATAAGAGAAGTCCTTGGTGCTCTTCAAAGTACTGGCTTGAAGATTGCTGCCACTGTCTGTGACATGGGTAGCAACAACATCTTGGCTCTCAGAATATTAGGATCCACTCTTCGTAATCCCTGCTTCTGTTTCAATGGGCAAGAGATATTTACTCTACATGGCCATGTTCCTGAAGTACTCAGCACTTGGTAGGGTACAGGTATGTGGTGAAGTGGTCACTGGCCTTGGCAGGTGGTCACACATAAGGGAATTGGCGGATTCACAGTTCATAGTTTGGCACTGGGGTTATTCTTTACTTATTTCATTTTCCTTTCTTTTCAGGAATGGCTCCAATGGAGACAAATGTGACCACATCTTTCCTTTGTTTCATACATGATTTGTTTCAAAGCCTGAATGGTGTGAAATCAGAGGGAGATAGGGTAGGGTTAAAATCGTATGTGCGGGAGGGTAGTCCACATTTGGAGTTTTGGGGGAGGGCTGCCCAAGAGCTTAAGGATTGGGAGTTTATGAAAGAAGGGAGGAAAATTAAACCGAGGAGTTGGAATGGAATTGAGTGGGCAATCACCATTGAGGCAGCAAAACAGTTATGGGTGAAGCTCAAGGAAGCTGGATTTAGTTACCTAGAACCTCGGCGACTAAATTAGGATCCTCTGGAGAATTTCTTCGGTGGTATACAGTTTCATTGTGGGACAGCCCGCAATCCTACAACGGAACAGTTTACTTCTGCCTTTAAGAGTTCCATCATTAGGGATATCTCGTCACATTGGAGTTGACGAATGAATTGTCTCCCTGATGATGACACTCTTATGGCAGAGCTGGAGGAATTTATTCAGATGATTCCCAGCTCCCTAGAAGAAACTGAGGATTCTATTGTAGATAACTTTGATAGTGAAATACCTATTGTAGGGGAGGAGGCTGCACTAATGGTGTCAGTTGAATCATTTATGGTGGATATGTCACTTTCAAGGTNATCTGGAGGAATTTATTCAGATGATTCCCAGCTCCCTAGAAGAAACCGAGGATTCTATTGCAGATAACTTTGATAGTGAAATACCTATTGTAGGGGAGGAGGCTGCACTAATGGTGTCAGTTGAATCATTTATGGTGGATATGTCACTTTCAAGGTGCTGCTCTAGAGTTCTCAAGGAGTTGCTCAAAAGAAACACTTGTTCTACCTGTGTCTCTCAGTTGACAGCTGATGCTCTAGTACTAACTGAAGCCTTAGCCTCTGTGGATGAATCATTGTCTGTCGATGGAAGTGTTTGCTTTCCATCAGAACAGTTTGTATATTCTGTTCGGCAGGCATTGAGTCTTCTGCAGGGGTTCTTTGAGGAGAACAAGGCAGTAAAGAGCATTAGCAGCAGGGGTAAGGGTGCTATTTTGAGTATCTTCTCATGGCTTCACTGTGAGGTTCATGAAATAAGGGAAATAACTGCCAAGGTGTTGGTAATGGTAGCTCTGTTATATTATTGTAGGCACTTGACGAGTAGTATATAGCTTTTTTATTATTAGTTTATAGTTAGTTAGTATATTTTTAGGATTAAGTAAGGTGTATATATTTGGTAACTTGGAATCTGCATGTATATATAGTTGTTAGTTAAAATTTGTTATTATTATTTTTTTAAATTAATCTCTGTATATATGTGCATGGCCTGGTAGATGTGGGCATATATGAAGTTATTAATTAGTAAACAGTGTGTGGGCTACCACATCTACAACTGGACAATGTATTCAACTTTCTTGAAAACAGTTAGGGGCTAAATTCCCAGTGGGTTCAACAAGCTGAATGAGCTCAGATGTTGAAGCACTGGTGATTATACTACTATACTTGTAAACAGTGTTTATATATTATTATATATATCTATTATATATTATTTCAGCCAAGTGTCTACTTATATTTGTCATTTAAACCTATAAACTATTAGCATGAATGTGGCATATTGAACAACTAGGGGATATTGAATATCCTGATCTAATCTAGATATGTGTGAGATAAAGTGTTCTTTGCCTGGCTCAAGGTGCATGATATCCAATCTGAAATGGTTCTGCTCTTGTTAAGTGAAATTGAGAACTATTTTCCATGGCTTTCTTTCGCAGCCTTGTTTTCCTTTGCTTTATTTCGTTTGACAGCAGTTTGTTTATTCTGTTACTGTTCCAAAGAAAATACTGCTATGTTTATGGGTTTATTTATGAAGTGATGTTAACATACATGCTGTGCATTTAGTTAAGTGTGAGATTAAGTGTTCTT
>KZ309348.1:96138-122973 GCA_000376725.2 Ladona fulva | reverse complement strand
GCAATAAAATAAGCGAGCTCAATTCCAGTGTGATTTCAAACCTTACGTTAAGGAATATTTTTTTCGGTTCTTCTCATTGGTGCCTAAGCGATAATGCCCACTCGCTCTTCTAACCCGATTATTTTCCGACGAATATTGCAATTTACGCACATGTTTAAAGGTGTTGGTATTGTCACGCCTTGATAAAGATCAGATAATTTATTAAAGAGAGTTAAATCGCCGGCCAACAATTATTGATTGATAGTATATTGTAGAAACTCTAATTTTTAACCCAGATTATCTTTGCATTCAATTTCTAATTGAATTACAATGAACCAATTGTCACGCGCTCAGTTACCACGCGCTCTTTTGTTGCGGTAACAAGATTGGGAAGCTTGTTACAGCAACGGAAGTTCACGGAGGAATATCATACGGAAAACTTACTAAGAAATATTTATTAGTACTCACCAGCTTGAACGCTCATGTGCTTTTTAGTGTCGTAAAGAATCATTTTGAGTTCTGTAATTTATTTCGCCAGCAATGGATAATGCTGGTTCTTCTATAGTGCATTCCACATTTAGTTGACAGTATTGCGCTTATGGCGAACGCTGTTGCCAAACTTACTCACCGCCTGATTACCGCGCCAAATTTGAATTCGCTGTCCTACCGCACCGTGCNGTGCGGGCGTCCGCCAGGTCCTTTGCAGCCCTCAGCACCTCATTTCTGGCTGCTGTCAGGGATTCCGTAATCAGGATTCCAGAACCCTTAAGGGACTTCTTTGCTGTCCACACCTTCTTCCTATCTTGATAGGATATGAATTTGACAATAAATGGTCTTGGTTTATTGTCAGACCTGGGTGCGCCCACGCGATGTGCCTGATCAATCCGGCTAGCGTCCACCGAGACATTGAGCTTGTCTCGATAGAGAGCCACTGCTTGCTCTATGCAGTTTTCCTTGGGGGATTCTTGAATACCATGGACAAAAAGGCCGTTCCTCTTAGAGTACTGCTCCAGGGCATCCATCTGCTCCTCGAGTTGGTCACTGCGTCTCATGATACTACTTATAGCATTGGTGACATTCCTCTCAAATGAGATGAATCTCTCTTTGATCGAACTCACTTTGTTTGACTTGGGCGATTCTGCTTTCGCCTCGGTGAGTTCCCATTTGAACGCCTTCAGCTCCTCCATCCCCTCAAGCATTTTCCACAGCTCGGCGTTCTCGGCCTCGAGGTTTTTCCGGGCAACGGGAGGTGCCATCGCGGACAATAGATAATCACCGTTTAGGGTCAGAGGAAGTAGGAGCGACGGAAAAGCACGTCAGCTACCTACGGGCATCGGACTAAGACTGATATACATATATGAGGAATAATCATCTATTGATTTTGGAATCACCACCTCTTTTCCTCTCCTTACTGCAGTTACTGATTCATCCCCTTTGTGAAATGTGCTGAGCATCATAACATCCCTTGTATCCTTCCATTTCATGACCATCAGGGAATCATCAGCATATCCGACCTCCATCTCTCCTTTCTTCAACTTCCTCCCCACGACATCTTTTGGAAGACCTATTCTATTTTTGTGGACGGTTCCGCAACTGTCTGTTTGTTTTTCCTTCAGCAATAGGAAAAGTTCTGGGCTTGAATAAAAGTTGTCCATATATATGGAGTACCCTTTTCCTAATAGCTTTTCAGCAATTGTCATCACGACATTTGTTGCATGCCCTACATTTTCTCTGGCTACCAACTCAGTGTCCTTTCCGCAGTATACAGTCATATTCCAAATATACCCTGAGTCTGATTCAGAGAGGACATAGGTTTTTATGCCAAACCTAGCCCTTTTGATTCTAATGAACTGCACAATACCTAAATTTCCTTTCCACAACATTAGACTTTCATCTATAGCCAAATTTTGATTTGGGGTGTACACTTCACTGAATTTTTGATTCACATAGTCAAACACCAGTTGTATTTTGAACAAGTTTTTGTTTAGGCAGAATGTAGAGGAATGTGGAGGAACATTCAGATTATCCACAAAATGCAAAAACTTCAACAACAATACTAACCTATTATAAGACATAATTTTTCGGAAAGATGGGGTTTCAAATAAAGAATTACGAGTATAATAAGAACTCATTTCAGGTTTCCAAATGATGCCCATCATTAGGAAATAGGCTAACAAAATCCTGATNGTGGGGAGACCAGATAATGCTGCAGTATTCAAGGGTAGGCCGGACAATGGAACAATAAGATTTGACTAATGTATTAGTGGAGAAGGTTTGAAGAGCATTACGTTTCAGAAAGCCTAAAAGACGGTAAGCCTTAGAGCAGATAGACCTGATATGGGTTTTAAAGGTAAGTTTAGTATCAAGAATTACGCCAAGATCAGAAATGTGGTTGAGACGTTCAAGTGAAACGCCATCAATGTTATAATCAAAATGGAGGGGACTTTTCTTAAGACTAAAGGATATTACCTTACATTTGGAAAGATTGGGGAAGAGGTTCCATCTCAGGCACCAATTGGAGAAATTGTCAAGATCATCCTGCAGAAGCTGGCTGTCATTAATCTAGTTTATGGTTTTTTGAAATTTTGCAATCATCAGAATAGAAAAGAGAGTTACAGTTCAAAAGGCCTGGCAAATCATTAATATAGACATTAAATAGAAATGGACCAAGAATGGAATGGACTGTTCGGATGTTGTATTTGGTCAGGATTCTTGAAATTTTTCCTGAGATAGGGGCTATGTATGGGATACATGCCGTTGCTGTGGGTTCGTCCTTTTTTGTTGGCTCCTTGTCGGTCCGGGAGCCGGCATTTTTCAGGGCCATGTCTATATCTCTCCAACTGTGGCCATTTAGCCACAGGGTTGTTTTCAGATGTCTTACTTCTTCACTAATGCTCTCTTCGTTGGAAATCATGTGTACTCGATGGGCGAGCATCTTGAGCACGGACTTTAATTGGGCCGGATGATGGTGGCTCCTTCCGTTTAGGTATAGGTCAGTGTGCGTTGGTTTCCGGTACACGCTGTGGCCTAGCATGCCCTCCAGTTTGCGTTTTATAAGGATGTCTAAAAATGGGAGGCATCCGTTTTTCTCCATCTCCATTGTGAAGGTTATATTTGGATGACAGTGGCCGAAACTTCGGTTTTACACCTAGAAACGACCCGGTTAGTCTCCCGTGAAGACTTTCTAGATAAATTAAAGCTGTTAAAATAATTGTCCATGTAGACTGAGTGCCCTAATTCCTTATAATTTTCAAGGAGTTTCATTACCACACAATCAAGGTGCCCTGCTCTTCCTACCTCTAGGTCTCCAGCCCCAGTGTACACTATTTGCTGCATAACAATTCCTGATGACTCAGTAAGCATATAGACATTTATGCCATACTTAAGGTGTTTCCCTTTCAAATGTTGCTTAAAAAGCAGTCTACCCCTCCAAAGACTCATTGAGGCGAAGTTCTCTTTTAGGAGAATATATCTCGCTCATTGTCTCTTCAAAAATATTTAAAAAGGGACAAATTTTTTATAATCTGTCAGTTGGAACTGGCTCGTCGTCTTTGGGATTTTCTGAGAAATACAGTGCCTGTAAAATCAACAAAAACCTGTCTCTGCTCATATTATTAACTTGGAATTGCTGCATTGCATTCGTCAGCATCAGCACTTTGTTCAGCTGCTACTGCCAATCTCTCCTCCACTGAGGCATAAACTGAAATGCATGTTTTTGCATGAGACATTAGATGCAACAAAAAGGGGTCAAGTTACCTCTGTATGATTATCACAGGGATGTAATTTTTATCTTAAACTTAAGTCAATTACATTTCATGCAGTTAACAGCAAGAACACTCACCGTCATCTCTCCTTTGCTTCCTCTTCCTTCCTCTCACTTCCAGTTTTGATGATTGGGATGGGAGTGAGACTGGGTTGATGGGATGTTGAAGGGGTTTCAATGGTGGAAGGGATGGGAGATGTGGAAGGGATAGGAGATGTGGAAGGGATAGGAGAGGTGTATGGAAGGGGAGAAATGGCCACAGTTAACGTTTCTGGCATCCTCTGAAAGAGGAATCCCATGTTAGATACCTTTATCAGACACATTATATTGTATGATGCAAAAATACTACAACTTCCATTACACCATAAACTTTACATCATAATTATTATCTATTACGCCAAGCTTGTATGATGCATTATGTATACTATAGTTTGCACAATATCAATTTGCTCACTAATACAAAATCCAATTTCTACATAAAGATATACATGTAGTACTAAAAAATGTTCTCATACATTTAGGGTCTCTGGGATACCCTGTACCCCCACAGAAGCTGTGGCTCCCATCACCTGCAGCAGCCTCTCCTCCACTTCTGTGAGAGGAGGCCCTGCTCCAGTCCNGGAAGAGCGTTGGGAAATTTTAAGACGAGCGGTTTGGTACATTGTCTTCTAACAAAGGCTGAGCTAATGCGACCGAATAAAACTGAGTGAGATTTCTAGTTGTTAAAACGAAGGTTAGAGAGAATAGAAAAAAAATATTTTAGCAAGTTCGAGAGGCAAAGTTCAGCATTAAAAAGAAACGAAAGAAACGCGATGTTTTCACGACGTGGAGAAAAGAATGATATTCCTTTCCGATAGAGAGAAAGCGAGAAGGAAAAAGTTTACTACGATTTAGATGAAGGAATTAAAATAATCGTTTAACAGTATTTTTGTATCATTCGGACGACTTATTTCTGTCTTTATTTCTGAGCACGATGCACCACACGACACTGGGGAAGACTAATCACAAATTTTTACTGATATTAATACTTCTATCACTAAGAAACTACGAATCTGGGGGAATAGCACTAAGAGACCTCACGACACGATAAAACACTGCACTTCACAGATACGGGAAATACACGATAAAGGGATGTACTTCACTCTGGGGAAACACTGATGATACTGCTGCTGTTCTTCGCCCACTTTCCTTTGAAATTTCGTCTGGTCCTTTGGTCCTTGTTTCTCCGCCTTATCCTGGATACTCTTAATCTGTTAACGTCTCCTGTACTTTTCTGGGTCTATCCGGGTCTTGTCCTTTGTTTTGTTAGTTATTAATTATCTCTCGCTCACCTTGATTACTCTCCTTCCTGTTGTCTTAGGTCCGCCGTCGGCTCCTACCTGTGTCTTTCGGAGTCCATTGGTTTTTCTCTGCGTTGACTTCCCTTAATGTTGTGGCGTACACCTTGCTCCCGTCTGGGCGGAGGAAAACAATCTTGCCGTCCTGCGTCCAAGCATTGCGCGCGTCCGCCAGGTCCTTTGCAGCCCTCAGCACCTCATTTCTGGCTGCTGTCAGGGATTCCGTAATCAGGATTCCGGAACCCTTAAGGGACTTCTTTGCTGTCCACACCTTCTTCCTATCTTGATAGGATATGAACTTGACAATAAATGGTCTTGGTTTATCGTCAGACCTGGGTGCGCCCACGCGATGTGCCCGATCAATCCGGCTAGCGTCCACCGAGACATTGAGCTTGTCTCGATAGAGAGCCACTGCTTGCTCTATGCAGTTTTCTTTGGGGGATTCTTGGATACCATGGACAAGAAGGCAGTTCCTCCTAGAGTACTGCTCCAGGGCATCCATCCGCTCCTCGAGTTCGTCACTGCGTCTCATGATACTACTTATAGCATCGGTGACATTCCTCTCAAATGAGATGAATCTCTCTTCGATCGAACTCACTTTGTTTGATTTGGGCGATTTTGCTTTCGCCTCGGTGAGTTCCCGTTTGAACTCCTTCAGCTCCTTCTCCATCCCCTCGAGCATTTTCCGCAGCTCGGCGTTCTCGGCCTCGAGGTTTTTCCGGGCAACGGGAGGTGCCATCGCGGACAATAGATAATCACCGTTTAGGGTCGGAGGAAGTAGGAACGACGGAAAAGCACGTCAGCTACCTACGGGCATCGGACTAAGACTGATAATGTCTTTTACTCCGCCTAAAAAGTTGAACCTATGAATTGTTTGAAAAACTTTCGTCGGTAATCTTTCTCGCCTGAAGCGAGTTTCGCCCGAGGGATTTCGTCATAGCCGTAACTCTTCTGTAGAACCTGATATGTCCACTGATAAAACGGGTTGCTCGATGTTGGGCCATCTCTAAATGTGAGACTACAATCACATTTACATTTAAACCCTGCAAGCCGCCAATGCCGCGTGGCAGGAGTGAAGAAACACCAATAATCATATCAAGCCCTAACTGCTTTAAGCTTCTCTAATGCTACGAAGTGAAAACGACCAGAAGTAACTATCCGTCCTGCGAATCACTTCCCTGAATCACTTCTTAGTTTTCTATCGGAGGTCGCAAACTTTGGTAACTGGAAGAGCAATATCAGATATCTCGTCGATGTGATCTGTGGTGATAAACTTCCCGAAAAGCTTACATCGGTAATCAAGTATTCTATCCCTAAGCGAAGTCCACCCAAGGGATTGCCGAAACACTGTTTTCGAATCTAAAATCTCCCTTGACAAACCTAGTCGCTCTGCCATCTGAAGACCGGAGACTAATCCTACTTCATGAGTATTCCAAATTGCACTGCAATACTCGAGGAGAGGTCGAATTAGGGAAAATATCGCTACTTACTTTACTCTCCATGAGCATCCCCTTAGAATCCTATTGGCTAACCTATTTGCCTTTCTTACGACGCTTCGAATATGCTCCTTGAAGGAAAAAATACTATCGCCTAAACCTACTTAAGTGGATCCCAAAATTCGCAGCAGTATTCGAGAATTCTATGACAGGAAAATCTCACCGTTAGTGCAGCTCACTGGCCCTAATGAGTATCACTTTACAAGTTTACAGTGGCAATATGAATGTCAATATTCAATATCTTTCATTCCTCAGTGGCTTTCAGTTTACTACAGAAGAACTAAGGTAAAATGGAAAGATAAATTCGATTTTTTATATAAATAATGTCAAAAATATTCTAATTAAGATCCTTGGCAGAGGATTTCTCCCTGGCCATCGCGTGGGAGGAGATGCGGGGAGGGCGGATTCACGTTCGGTGGCGGACACGAGTGTAGCGGCCGTTTCAGGCTCAAAGTGTTTTACTTGACTACGTCCGCGATCTTGGACGTGAGGAGCATCCAAACGATAGCCTCCTTCATGGACCACAAGGCCCTGGGGGTCACACTCTTGATATCGCAGTCGGTCGCTCGCGCACCCTATTGGAGGTTCGACAACAACCTCTTGAGCGAGGAGTATTATAATCACGCCCGGGCTCTCATCCTGGCGGTCGTGGAAGCACCCCCGCACAATGACAAGGTGCTCAGGTGGGAGCTGGTCAAGGGCAAAATCAAGGTCCACGCGAAGGAATACCAGATGCAGCAAAGAAAGTAGCTCCAGGACAGGATTGAGGAGTGCGTGGAACTCAGGAAAGCCAGGACGGCTGTCGCAAGGATGGGCTGGGAGTCGCTGAACGCCAACGACGCACCCGCACGTGGCAAAGTGGGCGGTCAGGGTCGCGCTCAAGCCGCTCGAACGGCTACTCATCGACGTGAAGCGGGAAGAGGTTCCAAAGCGGCCGAGGGAGTACATCGCGAACATCTACGGGGAGTTGTACAACCCCGAAGAACTCGAATCTCCGGAGACGGACCTTCATGCCCTTCTGGATGGGATCGGCGATGAGGAGAGGGCCGGACCAGCTGCGGTAGAGAGAGCTGTTCACCGCCCTGAGGCACCTGAATGAAAACAAGTCTCTCGGAATAGACGGAGTTACGACAGAATTCTTTCTCGCGTTTTGGGACGTCCTTCCTTTTGTCGTCCTTTGAGTCGCCCCTTCCTGGACATGGTGAAGGAATGCTTTCGCAGGGAATCGATGGGCAGAAGCATGAGGACGTCCGCAATAGCTCTGTTACCAAAGACGGGAGACAGGGCCAGGATCGAAAAGTGGAGGCCGGTGTCAGTGTCCAACACCGATTGCAAAATATCCGCCATAGCCCTGTTCACACGGTTCAGGGGGGGATTCATGAGATCCGTCGTATCTTCCGAGCAGAGCTACGCCTTTCTAGGTAGAAGCATCTTTGACACGACATCTGTCATAAGACGACAATCCTCGAAAGAGAATACGCGATGGCATACGACAATGATAGATATCTACGCGATCTCTGGTCTTTTCGGGAATACCTGGTGTCGGAGGAAACTGGCGAGGTCAATGAGAGGTGCCCCCTCTTAATGCCTGCCCTACAGTCGGGGACGTAAAACGTTATTTGTTTTTTTTATTTTAGTTATTTATTCTCGCACTCCCACATGTGTGGAGGTGCTGGTGAGGTATTTATCTTCCACTTGCACATTTCGCGAGAGGCTGATTGGCCTGTTGGTCGAGTTGATCCGGCACGTACATGATCACTGCACAGTGAGCTCTCCCTTATTCTCGGAGCTTTGAGTGCGAGCTCTTCCTTAATTACAAAGCTGGGAGAATGAGCTCGCGGGACAATAATAATAACACACACACACATACATATATATATATACTATATATATATATATATATAGTTTGTACACTAAATGAATTTTTTCATTACCACCGATGCAAATTGATCTCGAACTTAAACAAAAGGTCTCGAAGAGTATCGTGACAAAAGCAAGCAAGTCGGCTAGCCAAGTGTATTTCACATTTAAACCGATATCTCAACCGAATGTTCTAAAGGCACTTAAAAGTATCAAATCGAAACCGCAAGGAGCAGATGGTATACCTATCTTCATTATAAATAAGTTAAGTCATATAATTTTGCCCGGAATCACCAATATATTTAATTGCACCCTTGGACAGGGAAAATTTCCCGCGATACGGAAGCTGGCTCTGAACAGACCTATTGCTACAAAATCGAACAACAGTGATAATTATCGACCCATCAGCTTTCTTCTCATTCTTTCTAAAAGAAAGAGAAGAAAGAAAATATCGTGCATGGCCAAATCGCAGAATTTCTCAACCAAAATTCTATCCTCAATCCTCTGCTTTCAAAAATCCCACAGCACCCCTATGGCCCTAAAAAATCACGGATGACGTTCGTAAGTCAATGGTCAGTGAAACCCTAGGTATGCATGAGATGGACTAAGCCCACGCATGTTTATTTTTTTACGAGGCAACAATAGGCAGGGCCCTTGTGTCGACCTCGGCCCCGGCTGAGGCTACATGACCGGATTACGCCGGCTCACACGCTCCCATGAGTTTTTCGACTCATGAGAATTCCTCTTAAGTAGGCTATTACGGTCACTCCTGAGGTACGAGCACGTCTAGCGAAGTAACGTCATAGGTTATTGGTTAGGTGTAAGGAAATGGATCAGGAAGGAAGGGGTACCACAGCCCGTACGAAAGCTACACCAACTGATGGCCTGACACGGCCCAAAAGGATTTAAAAACCGTGCCAGGGCTGGCCATCCCCGTACTTCCAGAATTTTGACCTTCACCCTGGGACGTGTAGCGTCGCCCCTCGCTCACCCCCTGAGCAATCTGTGGTCACCTACTGGTAGAGGCCGACCCAACCCCGTCCTAGCCGGCTAGTTGAATCTCCCAGCCCAAGCATCCTCCCAAGCTGGTTTCGCCGTTGCTGCATTTTAGCGACTGGGATACACTCCCAACCGGTCTCTCGGGCCGCGCAAAGGCATGCAGTCGGCTAACTTGACCGAGAGAAGTCAATGGGCAATAAGAAACTAACGACCACGGTGCTTCTTCATTTTAGCAAAGCTTTAAATTTTATCGATATTGATGTATTGGCTGCCAACAATCGCCATTATAGGATTTTCTAAATTTTTGATTCACTGGTTCCTATTTTATCTACATGACCGCCAGCAAAAAGTAATTTCGAGTCTGAATGGCTTAAGATTGACAGCGGGGTTCCGCAGGGATCAATTCTTGGACCCTTGCAATTCTCCCTCTATATTGTTAACTGTGTTCAAATAATCAAATACTGCAAATATCATCTCTAAGCCGACGATCTATAAGTCTATCTAGAATTTAGTCCGTCTGTCTTACATTTATCCCACCATAATTTAAATCGCGACGTAGCTGTAATAAGTAAATCGAGCAAAAAAAATTTTATTTACATCAATCTCTCCATATCTCAAGCGATAGTTATTCCAAACTATTAAATGTCATGAAAAAACTCACATTCCTTACCTTTTGCTAATCTGGCTCTGTGATACCTTTCTGTAAAGCGGTGAAAAACCTTGGTATTTATAATCTAATGGTTTATCGCCGCAGTCAGTCGACGTCTGGTGCATTCTTTAAAATATTAAATGTTTAGCAAAGGAAGCATAATAAATTTTGCGATTAATTCCTGGGAATGTGAGTGGAAAAAGTTCAATGGCCTTCAGCTCAAAAATTTTTTTCCCATCAATACATTTTCTTTCTTAAAGTTTATTAATCGCGTTTAAATTATTAATTATTAATACTAATATAATTAAAACGCTTGGGCTAAACATTTATAAATCAATTCTGCCACCTAATAAGGAAGTAATTGAGTAAAGAGGAGAAAATTGCATCAAAGATGTAAATTGCAGACAAGGAAAGAGCATTTATAATTAAATTCTATGATATTCGGCCGAGCTTCCGCACGACATTATAAGGAAAACTACAAAGTTCTCTCTTTATTCCTCAGCATTTATAAGTTTTAATTATAGCCTCGATAAGAAGTTTACACACATACAACATTCGGTTATGCGATTTTAAACAACATATTTTCATTGAAAACTTTTTTCCACATTTTTTCCACTTTTTTCACATTCCCAGGAATTAATCTCAAAATATTTTATGCTCCATTAGCTAAACATTTAACTCTAGAGTGGATTAGTTTTTCTTTAAGGAAATACGCAACAATCAGCAGCGCATCAGGAGTAACTTGGATCACCTGCATCCGAACTCATTTCTGAAAGAATGATTTTATTATTTTTAGCATTGATAAACATAACATATGAAAGGTTCACAAACCAATCCGAAAACTGAAGGAATGAAAAGACGCAGAATGACGGTTGGATATATACACCGAAGCCAATCTTGTAACCTTCCCTATATAATCCTTAAAACCAAAATTTAAAACCCCTACGTTCACTCATACCTTATCCTGTAACCTAAAAATTAACCTTCCAATGCACAATCAATTACCTAACTTCTTCCCGCCTTGATAAATACATCCCATCCCTGCAAACTTTCACCAGTTTGACCACGAATATAATGCAACCAGCATATTGCGACCACGATCATTGTCCGACCGACCCCCCACCCAACAATCGAACAGCAGCCCTGAAGGCAGAGTTAGCCATTGAAACGTTGGAGAAATATCCTGAACTTACCTGGGTGTTAACCCGAGAAAAATTCACCACCAGGAGAATATCAAATCTCGTTAACTTTCTGTTTCATTGCTTTCAATTCCTAAAACCCACTTACGCAACATTACAAAGGTTAATTTAAATATTAATATTATTACTAAAGAATCATGTGAAATATCCGAGATTAGGTTCCCCATCACGTTTTGGAACAGTTTTCTGAGATTATATATCGGGAATATTTATAATATTGTTGTTGACAGTAGGTAAGAAAAAATGATTCTCCTCTTCTTCCAAACTCTCCTCGATCATTTCTTCTAAATACATTTTAAACAACGTTGGCGACAGACAGCATCCCTGTCCAACTCCTCTCCCCACTTCGCACCATTCACTTAAACCTCTGTCAAATCTCACCGCCACTCGTTGGTTCTTGTACAGTCTTTACATGTTCCGGTGAAGGAGTTTTTACGAGTATCCCTAATCTTATGTTACCCTGCAATTTTTAAGCTATTTTCGCGCATGCCTGTACTTATATGGGATAATTCATGAAATCAACATTCAACAATGGCCTTAGTCGTCAATGGGATGGGTTTATTTCTCAAAAGGTTTACGAATTTTCCGTGTATTTTATCAAGATTCTTGAAACTTCGGATCTATATCAATATTCTCGACTAAATTAGATTCTATTGTCATTTTCCTTTCTTTTGATACTTTTTGATTTCGTAAGACCATTATTTCTAATTTAATTCTGTAAAAGAGGTAACCTCTGCAGGTAACGAAATCCTACTTTACGTACATTTCTTATGAAAATATTTTGGCCCGGTATATAAACCCATGTGTCAATCTGGGTCTTTCTCCTGATTGGTCGAGTTTTGGCAAATCAGTGTCGAGCAGTTATTTATTTCAGAAAATGTTACAAATTTTCCTTGTACTTTATTAAAGTTCTCGCAATTTCGAAATTATATGAATGTTTCTCGACTAAAATAGGATTCTATGATTATTTTCCTTTCTTTAGACACTTGTCTCAATTTCGTAGGACCATTGTTTCTAATTTAATTTTGTAAAAGAAACGACCTCTGCAAGTCATGTAAACGTAATTTACGTACATCTCTTATGGAAACGTATTATGGGCTCCTGGGTTCGAACCCGGGTCTTTACAGAGGTGAGAATAGTTTTCCTGGGGATTTCAGCATCGTAGAAACACAATGTAGTGTTTCGGATCTCTTAATCAAGGTGATTTGAGATAAATAGGGGATGGACCGGCGGACATACATTTGCTTTTTATATATACTTCACAAAAATACCATTATAGAAAGACTGCTTCGCAATAATTACTTTAAAATTCCCTGCGGTACATTATATCCATCATAATCTAGAAAATGAACAGCGAATACAATACCATTGCAAAAACGCGAGTTTATAAGAAGTATTCGTTCCATTGCAAGGTTATGCAAATTACGGCCAAACAACGCTTTATGTGCGTCCGCTTAATCCGAAGTTCGCCTGATTCGATGTCCCCCTTCATTTGTCCTCAGCTTCCCCTTCATTTCTCTGCCGTGTAATCCCGGATCATTCCGCCACGTGCCTCGTCCCCTTCTCTGTCAAACATCTCTCACTCGATTCGGGTGGTACGAGCGAGGAAATTGGCCACGCACTGTCGACTATCGATTTACGCCAAAAAGTCGGACACCAACGCGAAAGAATTTTGGTATCGCACGAGTTTAATCAACTTTTTGTTCCGAGAGCAGATCGTAACACAAGTGATGACGGACAAAAGCATTTTATAAGATCTTCCTCCTGCCATACGCCATACGGCGGTTTGCGGGGTATTTATGTAAATGTAAATAAAATCGAAAGAGACAAATTCGAGAAATCTGCGGTGAAGCAACTAAAATGCTCTGTTTACATTTAAGCCCTGCAAACCGCCAATGGCGCGTGGCAGGGGGTGTAAAACACCTATATCCCTAACTACCCAGGACAGCTATTAGCTTCTCGATTCTGTTCGATTATTTAATTATTTATTTAACTCAAAACCCACTAACTTGAGTTATAATAATGTAATAATAATAAATACATCAAAATACAGATAAATAATTTACATTGAAGTATTTACTACATTTAAGTAAGTATAAAAAACATGGATTAAAAAATATACAATAAAAACTAATAATAATAAATGTTAAANAAAAACATGGATTAAAAATATACAATAAAAACTAATAATAATAAATGTTAAACAAATACAAGAAGTCAAATTAAAGTTGACAAGCCAACATCCATACAAAAATTAAAAATTAGCTACTTCTAGACTCATAATAAGAGGTTAGGGCTCTTCTTAATGAGTCAAAATTAACAGAATATATGTGCACTTTAATCAAGGGCGTTGGAGATAGATGCGATTGAAAAGTTAGAGAGCGAGGTTATTTCATCTTAGTCAGGCACCATCTGGAATAGGCGAGCGAGCGACACGATTTGTTAGAAAGTGCTACGAAAGAAAAGCAAGTGGTATGTACGCAAATGCTCTCAGACGCAGGTTGGAAATCCTTGAAAGAAAGGAGATTAGGCTGCGATTACTCGATAAATTCAGAGAAAGGACATTTGCGGAATTGGTATTATGCGACCCCCTTCTGCTTCTTCNAGTGCTACGAAAGAAAAGCAAGTGGTATGTACGCAAATGCTCTCAGACGCAGGTTGGAAATCCTTGAAAGAAAGGAGATTAGGCTGCGATTACTCGATAAATTCAGAGAAAGGACATTTGCGGAATTGGTATTATGCGACCCCCTTCTGCTTCTTCGGCAGATCAGACAATGGGCGTAAAATAAGAGAAATAGAAGCGAGGACAAGTCGTTTTAAAGACTCATTCTTTTCTCGAACGATATGCGAATTCAATAGGCCAAAGAGGTAACTCGAACTCTTGGGGTTTACATCCCCTATCACACGCCGAAAGGCGGCTTTCAGGGTATTTATGTAGATTCGGATGTGTAGAAGAAAGCCGGCGTCTGCAATGAAAGTGTAGTTAATTTGACTAACATTTTTTAATGGCACCTTGTTTTGTTTTAATTGTGTTATTTGGGGTTTTTATAGTACGATTTGATGTAATTATGGATACGGTTGCCTCCTGGAGTAGGTACCAAGTTATAGTCTTCATAGTAATAATGATGACAACAATAATGAAAGTCTTTTAAAGAATAAGGAGGAAATCAGGGCTTATAGGAGCCATGAAGGGATCATCATGAAAGCCATTAACTTTTCCCGTATAAGCCGGTATATGTGAGAAAACCAATTAATACTGGACATCTTTGATGCCCCACGAATTGGCAAATCAGTATTGATGAGATTGAGCTTTCATTTGTCATCACGACTATGTATGATGATGAAAGTTTTGTCCTCCGTTTTTTGAAGGTTATTATTGAAAAGGGTCTTCCATATTTACACCCTGAAAATGGTATTTAAGATGCCTCGACTACGAAGTCAATGTTCGGAAGAACTCATACCTGTGATCAGACCGGTCGACTTCACGAAAAAGAAACGTGTTTCCCACATTGTAGTCAAACCTCGGTCTGCGAGAAAATCGTTTGCGAGTGTTTTGCATAAGCAATTTTCTTAATAATTTTGACTTGATATTCGAGCGTGGTCTTGCAATACGAGCAATACATGGAGTATACGTATACGCTGTTTTTTCTGCATAGCGTCTCGTGGTCACTGCTTCCCTAATAATCATTATCTGTACATGTATATATTTAGGTCTTGGAACGAATCATGATCATCTGAGTTTCCACTGTTTCTTATAGGGGCATCGCTATGAGCGATTCAGATTTAGAGTACGTTTCCGGAACCAATTATGCTCGTACACCAAGAATTGACAATTCATATTTTATTTTTCAAGGCCAGCTTTTTGGCTTATTAGGCGACTTCTGAGTCTTTCTTCATTTTCTTGTACACCTTTAAACTTTAAACGCTAAAACAATATTCCCAATTGAAAATGACATAGAGCTGTTTTGATTTAAGTGGAATGTGATGAATAACAGCTACGAAACACAGTTACACTTTGCATTAATGTAGAATATAGTCATGCATTGAATATACTTGTCCTTTCTGGTCAATTGTATGATGTTTTTGCAAGATTTACGAATACAGAAAGCAAACCATAGTTTGAGTTGCTTCATAGCCCAGTTAATGAAAGACGGAAATAATGTCCACCACATGTTGATTCACCAAACGATTTTATGTAAATAACCTATATATCCATTGTAATTGACCTTTCAAATAATAAGCTTTAAATCTACGGGACGTTCATCTAAATCTTGCATTTATTACTAAATAATCCTATGAAAGGCTTTGAATTAATCTTTCTAAAAGTATTACTCTGGAATTTTTCTTGCGTGTACTGCTAAAATGCTGTTATATTGTATTTCCTGTATGCTTTTTAAAAACCAGCTAGGCGAGGTTGGAAAAATTTTTCGTTTAACTCAACTATTTCCATTCTTTTGCGAATCATTGAATTACAAGCAAAAGTTAAAGATTGTGCAGTATCAACGATTTTTGTGCAAAACGCTTCTCAATGCTCCTTTATAAACACAATTATCAAATGAGGTTATCCATAATTATGATCATTACTTCAGCTTGGTGCAGTGATTGGCAGCTCGACTTGAATGTAAAGAAGTGCGCTGCTACGTCTTTTACTCGTTCCACCAACGTTACCCGCGCACTGTATCATATTTCAGGACATCCTTCGGAGTTCGTGAGACATTATAAATGCGTAGGAGTTACGCTGAGTAGTAGTTATTCCTTCAAAGAGCATATTCAAAGCCCAGTAGGAAAGACGAATGGGATGCGTAGGTTAGCCAATAGGATTCTGAGAGGATGTTCATCAAGAGTAAAGTAAGTAGATATTACCCTAATAACGATCTTTTCCCTAATTCGACCTCTCCTCGAGTATTGCTGTGCAATTTGGGATCCTCACGAAGTAGGATTAGCCTCCGGTCTTGAGACGGCAGAGCGACTAGGTTTGTCAAGGGAGATTTTAGATTCGACAGCAGTGTTTCGACAATCCCTCGGATGGACTTCGCTTAGAAATAGAAGACTTGGTTACCGACGTAAGCTTTCGATAT
This sequence comes from Ladona fulva, assembly GCA_000376725.2. Taxonomy (NCBI): domain Eukaryota; kingdom Metazoa; phylum Arthropoda; class Insecta; order Odonata; family Libellulidae; genus Ladona; species Ladona fulva. The sequence goes on along the minus strand of KZ309348.1, from coordinate 106,613 downwards.
GTTTGTCACAACAGATCTCATCGACGAGATAGCTGATATTGTTATTCCAGTTAGCAACGTGCGTGAGCTCCGAGAGAAAACTAAGAAGCGATTCAGGAAAGTGATTGGCAGGACGGATTGTTACTTCTGGTCGTATTTTACCGCGAAATATTAAAGAATCTATTAGCAGATAAGATTCTCGGTGTTTCAAACCCCCTGCCACGCGTCACTGGCGGCATACAGGGTCTTTATGTAAATGTAGATGTATAATTCTACAAAATAGACCTCATTATTAAGGAAAAGTAAATTGAAATTTACCTCCACCTTGTCGTGTTTAGAGATATAAATGTCAGATTCCTTTTTCTTCATCAATCAACCTCTGAAATTAGATAAATTCTTGGTTGGGTATATATTTCCCAAATCCAATATTCTCCCTTTGGGGTTGTCCCCTACGTGGGTAGTTGACGTCACTTCTCTCCCCTCCATCCGCCGCCGCCAACTGTCCGGCCAAATCCTCGAGGCAGCCACGTCCACGCCGAATTATCCGACCTTTTATTTGATTATTGAATTTTGTGCGGATATTCTTTCTAATGTCATTTTGCGAAGGAAATGAAAGCGATAAAAGTGAACATTAGATGCATTAAAACGTTTTTACAGATCTGAAGTCGAACCGAAGACCAGGAGGTCAGTGTGAAGTAGACAATTGTCTGTGCCGGGTGAACATTTATTAATGTTTTAATTTTGAAAGTTGTGCATACTGTGATTCTCGAGTTATGCTGCAACATACATCAATTTTTGCTAATATAGATTAAAGAGTCTTTTGCATTCGCAGCTCAAAATATTTATTTCACTGACCATTTAGAGTCGTGATTTTTCTGAATGTCTTCATTTTTCCATCGATTTATTTTTCTTAGAGGTCGATTGTACGTGATTATAGACATGAACGAGCACTAATCATGAAAAATTCATCGGCCAAAAAAATTATGGCTCCAAAAAAATTTAAAGTTTGGCATTTTATATCTTTTGAAATAAACATAAGATAAAAACGAAACTTTGTGCCTTATAAGTACTCTATACAAAGTGTCGGAATAAAAAGTTTCATTTTCTTAATGTCGACCGTTGGTTTAATAATTGACTGTAAAAATTACGAATTTCGTTACGACGCCGAAAATAGGGCATTTTCAGTTCACATTTACAAAACAAGACCCTCTCGTAACTCTTTCCAATTATCTTTATTTAAAAGAGCATGCTGCTATCCCTCTAAAAATGTAGACTTGGTTTTTCATCGAAGGCATTTATTCCCTAAAAATAGGGAAGAATATTATGCTGCTCTATTACAACCTCACATCCATTCTTTCTTCGTTTGTCTTATTGAGATCCATTTTATACAAGTTAAATCACAATAACATAAGGTATAAATGAAAAATCTGAAGAGAGAAGTTATTGAAGGTTCTGAAATTACGACCGAAAAATGAGTGCCACAGATCACTTCAAAATCCCTCATTCAAAACATGCTAAGTGTGGAATCACTAAATTACTTACAAAATAGTTAACCGCCGTCGTTGAAGCAAAACACCACTAGTGGACTTATAGAGTATATCACACAAGAATTATAATATATAGCACACAAAAAATGAGTTACAAACGTTAAATCTTTAGTCGCCGAAGTCTTACGAAACGAACTGGCTTACACTACCTTTAGCTGCCGAATACAGATTTACCCCTCGCTCTGGAAAAAAACTTTTCCGCATTTTCTCTCGTATATCCAAAGTCATCTATAACACAGATGTGCTTTTTAAGCTCAAGTAATCCTTAGAAGAGTGTAAAGTGGTCCTCTTACGAAAGGAAGGTTGGTAGGCATTGCCTCCGAATAATACAGTTTAGAAGAAATAAATAAACTCGAATAACACGCCGATACGTGTAAGGCACATAATTCACTAAATGATTCGATCCTAACGACATGAGGCTCAACGTTAAGGCTAATGAAGTTAATTAAGTTTAGTTAATTAAGTTTAGATGAAGCTGAATTCGCGACGAGAAGGTGCAGGTGTTTGCCTGCTGTGGAGATATTTTTTCCGAAGTTATTACTTAGGTTTTTTACATTCGCAAATTCTTCTTAAATTTTCCTCTCTATTTCTACTTATAAATTCATTCCTATTTTATTAATAACATTGAGGACAGGTTAGATGGAAGAAGAGACTTTTTAGTAATTCTCGCATTAATAAGGACCTGATAAGAAAGACTTCAGATTGTCATTACCCCTCTCAATTTCAGACTCTTTCGTGCCACATCTGTCTCTCAACACGCTAAAATATACATCAGTGAATCAATGAAGTAAACTGTCTCTAAAGGTAGTTCTAAGTATCGTCATGAACCCGCGGTTTACAGGAAGGAAAATGACAGGAATTTCTTAGATAACTGCCGTTTAAGATAAATCTACTACGGCATGATTTTTCCAGATCACTAAGCATATAAAGATATTTCTATTTACGAGGATTGACAGCTTATTCTGGAAAGGTATAACTTACTGTTTTGGCGGAACGGCAAAGAAAACCAACAAGTCAAACCAGGGAGTGGCAAAGATTATAACATGTGTTTCGGAGAATTTAATCAAGGGAAGTATGGAAAGAGGTATTTATGTCATGAAGTGGAACGATCAACTCTTGAAAATTAGCTGCTAATCACGACCAGAGGATATTTACCATCACCTGGTAATTTTCTAAATCTAAAACGATACACTTATTTAGATATTCGTTTGCGTTTATTTCATTTAAGGACTAATTTTGATCAAAACTGGCAAAATATCGGATGCAAATCTCTACATCTACATCTACATAAGTACCCTGCAAGCCGCCTTCCGGCGTGTGGCAGAGGGTGTAAACACCAAGAGTAGAATTACCTTTTTAATTTATTATTATCGCGTATCGTTCGCGGAAAAAAAGAGTCTCTAAAACGACTTGTCCTCGCGTCTATTTCTCTTATTTTACGCTCACTGTCGGATCGGGCAAAGTAGCAGGGGGGTCGCATAATATCAATTACGTCATCCGAAAATGTATTTCCTCTGAATTTATCTAACAATCGCAGCCTAGCTTCTAATCTCCTTTCTTTCAAGGATTCCCAACCTGCGTCTGTGAGCATTTGCGTTACACTTGCTTCTCTATCGTAGCACTTTTTAACAAAACGTATCGCCTTACGCTGCACTTTCTCGAGTTCGCGAGAGTTCGTTTCATCCGCTGGGTCCCATATACTCGCCGCATATTCCAGATGGGGCCTAACTAACGTAAAATAGCATCGCTCTCTAACCTTTTCATCGCATCTACCTACAATACGCTTTATAAAACCGAGCTTTTTAGTTGCTTTACCGCATATTTTTCGAATGTGTGTGCTCCAGTTTAAGTTATTGGTTAGGGTGATTCCAAGATATTCTACTGAGTCGACTACATTTAAATTCGTTCCACTAATTTTGTACGGGCGGTTCTGACTCAATTGTTTCCTTTCGAAGAAATTTACTACAGAGCATTTATCTACATTAAGATCTAGCTGCCATTTTTCGCACCACATTTGTATATGAGCTAAGTCGTTTGAGAGTGAAGCACTATCTTCGTCACTTGATATTTCTCTATATATTACCGAATCATCCGCAAATATCCTCACATTGCTATCGATCTTGTCGCTTAGGTCATTGATATAAATGAGGAAGAGTAAAGGTCCGATTACGCTGCCTTGGGGTACGCCTGAAGTGACTCTGACTTTATTCGAACTAACGCCATCAAGTACCACTTGCTGTTCTCTCTCGTGTAGAAAATTCTTTATCCATTCAATTATTTCCTTGTTGATACCTGCTAATTTTAGTTTGTAAATTAATTTGTAGTGGGGGACCCTGTCGAAAGCTTTCTTGAAGTCAAGGAAAATAGCGTCCACTTGTTTTTTACTTTCGGCAGACTTTAAGATATCGTGGACGAATAGAGCTAGTTGGGTTTCGCATGATCGGTTCTTTCTAAATCCGTGTTGGTTCTTACTGAGGAAACGATTGCTATCTAAGAACTTCATAAGTGAGCTAACAACGACGTGCTCCATTACTTTTCCGGAGAGTGAAGTTAATGAGATAGGCCTATAATTTCCTGGGTTCTCCCTCAATCCACTTTTATAAACGGGCGTAACATTCGCTGACTTCCAATCTACTGGGACTCTACCTTCGCGCATGGACTTGGTAAATATAATTTTGAGATAAGGGGCGACGCTTTCTGCCATTTCTTTCAATACTCTAGCCGGAATACCCTCTGGACCTGGCGATTTGTTTGGCTTAATATTACGTAAGAGTTTTGCAATTCCATCTTCAGTAAAGCATATACTTTCCATTGACGAGAGCGTATTAATCTCCGGAAGGGTATCTCTGGAACTATCGCCCGTGAATACGCTTTGATAAAAGATATTTAATATATTCGCTTTCCTCTTCGCATCGCAAGTTACATTTCCGTCGCTATCTCTCAACGAGCTTACCGTTTGTATCTTTCCCTGTACATCTCTAACGTAGGACCAGAAACATTTGGGGTCCTCTTCTAAGCATTTCCCAAGAAATTTTTTCTTAAAATTGCTGAGGGCGTTACGCATAGCATGCTTGGTGTCGGATTTCGCTTTCTTATGTTTCTGTAGCAGTAATGCTTTTCTTGGACTCGAGTCAGACTGGTTTATTTCCTCTATGGCCTTTTATTTCCCGTGCAGTGCTCTTTGTTTGCGAAGAGTCTTTCTAACCTCGCGATCATACCATCTAGGTTCGGAATCGTGATTAGAATATTTTGATGGTATATAAATGTCTATGAAATTGTGCATAATCTCGACGAAAATTTTCCAAGTTTCTTCGGTGGACATTTATGATACGCGATATATATATCTCTTGGTATAATTTAATTTTTTCATTATGAACATTTAACGTATTTTGCCGTTCATCATCCAGGTATATCTTTTGAATGGTATACGTAAAAAAATAATATCCTACACCTACATCTACATAGATACTCTGCAATCCGCCCTTCGGCATGTGGATCGAGCTTCTTCTTTAATTTACTGTAGTCGCGAATTGTTCGCGGAAAGATTGAACCCCTAAAGCGACTTGTGCTCGCATCTTTTTCTCTTATTTTATGCTCGTATCGGCCGAAGTTGCAGCATATCCTGCAAATTATCATAGCGAAGTACCAAAAATCCTGCGTATAAAATAATCGAATTCTTTTATTTTTGCAGCTATAATAAAGTAAATATTTTTATCAATAGTCTTTACAACCAATGAAATATTTTCTTTACTCATATGACCTTTAATACTTCTTGCCTTTCTGTTTATCATATACTCTTAAACATCGCTTAACTCCACAGAATTATTATGAGAATCCGCTTTGAGACAAGTTATCAGAAAAACTGCTGAAAGCTTTCTTGAGAGAACTGTAACTTTCTATTGGTGCCATTGCTTACCAAGGACGAGATTGAGGTTGAAGTATTAGAATGCGCAAATTTTCCGCAAAACTACTTTAGTTTAACTAATCTTCGCTTATATTTAAGTAAATAATGATAGTAATGATAAGATTGTAGATTTAGATTTAGAAATTTACCCCGCGAGCCGCCGATTGGCGTATGGCAGGGGGTGTATCAACACCAAATATTCGTACCTAATCCATCCTGTTAGCCTCTCTAATGCTCCGAGAAAAAAACGACCGGAATTAGCAATCTGTTCTAGCGATTATCTCCTTATATAGTAATGAATGGTTCTTCAAACGAATAGTCAAATGAACTGATTCGGCTTTGATTATCTTCGTCATACTTATTACGAAAGTGTGAATATGACAACAGTTAGAAAAACAACACTTGCAAACAATATTCTAAAGGAAGTAATTTTTCACTAAATTTCATAACATACATTATTGGTTTCGGCATTGAAATGCCATCTGTTGTTAGCAATTTGTTGTGCTCAAACTTAGAGAATAAAAAGTAAAAATTAACGTTAAACGACGTTTCTTACAGAAGAGCGTGAAATAACTGTAATTTATGAGACAAACGCCCTTCTTGTGTACCATTCACAAGTGTTCTTTGGAAGCTCATACCAAATTTTCTATTCTCGCAAAGGAATATTTTTATCCTCCGTTTTCTTGTCAGGTTTTAAACGATATTTTTCTTCACTAAAATGGTGTATAACATTTAAGATAGATTATGTAAATTTACATAAATACACGCCAAGCCACCTTTCTGTGTGCGCCCGTTGCCACGGAGGAGGCTGGGCCGAAGGAAGGCAGTGGGGGGAAAGGAGTGTTAGTTATAGGGAGCTCCAACGTCCGACGTATAATGTCTCCGTTGCGGCGAAGGGCCCGCCGGGAGAGAGTTGTGGAGCGGGTGTTCTTCAGGTGTTTACCGGGAGGTACGGTGCCCCAAGTGACGAAGGAGTTGAGGGCGGCGGTAAGTGAGACGGGTTGCTCCTCAGTGCATGTCGGCACCAATGATTCATCGGCTCGTGGATCCGAGGAGATCTTGGACTCGTTTGAGGTCTCTGAGGTTGCTCGAGTCCGGGGATCATCTGGGTGGGAATTGAGCTCTCCATATGTAGCATTGTCCCGCGGATTGACCGAGGTCGCACGGTTTGGAGTAGGGTGGAAGGGCTACACCGTCGGCTGAGGGATTTCTGTCGGGCTAAGGGGGTGGACTTCGTCGATCAGCACCACGTTCAAGACTCGTGTAGGGTACCCTTAAATCGCACCGGAGTCCATTATACGGCCGAGGCTGCGGCGAAGGTAGCGCGTAGGGTTTTCAGGGATGTGGGTGTTTTTTAGGTTAGCCTGTGATAAAGGAGTTGATGAGATAATGAGATTAAATAGGGTAGGACTGAGTTTAGGAAATATAGGCACTCACATAAATACGTATGATAAATTGAGCGAGTCCCGCACGAAAAAAGTGATATTAACGGAAGCGTAAAGGTGGATGCAACTCCTGAAAAACTAAAGAGCGAGATGATAAGAGGATCAGATTTAATAAGCGAGACAAGAGATATAAAAATTATAGTCGTGAATTGTAGAAGCATTCGAAATAAGCAGGCGGAGTTAATTAGTCTTGCAAGAGGCACCTGCGCAGATATAATATTTGGAACCGAGAGTTGGTTATGCGAAGATATCTCATCGAGCGATTTTCCTCCGGACTATGTCGTGCATCGAAAGGATAGACTAAGCAGAATAGGTGGTGGAGTGTTTATAGCAGTTAAAGATCATTTGGATATCCCCGACAATGTATTTCCTGTGTTATCACAAAATAATAACCGCAGTGCTTAAGGTAAATGCATTCCGAGTCATAAGCCACCGCGTACGTTATATGTCTTTAAAAGAGCAGATTTCCACGCGTTTAAGGAATTTATTAAGGTAATGCATTTATTAGTTTAATTTAGGAACACTCGATAGACGCGAGCTGGTCAGAGTTTCTTCGTATCCTTCGCGAAGGTACCTTTAGATTTGTTCCGACGAAATTGGTACGAGATCGCCAATTACCGCGATAGGTTAAACTGAAATTACATTCTCTCCGAAGAAGACAGACAGTTATTCATTCGCGTACGAAGTCCTTCCCGAATAACAGTGTTGAGTACGAAGAACAACGGCTGAAATATTTAGACATCGAAATTAAAGCGAAGAATGAGGCTCGTAGCGAATTCGAAGCATATAGATCTATTACATTGCGTGAATCGCTGGAAAAGAATCCAAAAGAGTTCTGCTCATACGTTCGTGAGAGTAGAGGCAAACAATCGACCGTTTTGCACCTTGTTGATAATAATGGAGAGACAGTAACAGATGCCAGTGATAAAGCGAACGTTCTTAACCAGCATTTTAAAAAATGCTTCACATTAGATGACGGTCGAGTCAACGCATTCCCCACCCGCGTTACTTCCACAATGAGTAAGTTAGAATTGAACGAGGCAGGAATTAGAAACCTTTTATCACAGGTCGATAGTAAGAAATCTCCCGGGCCAGAAGGCGTGCCTGCATATGTAATATCTACGCTAGCAAATGAGCTTGCTCCTCTTCTTCTCGCGTTTTTCAGTAAATCTTTAGATGAATGTACGGTTCCGGTCTCATGGAAGAGAGCGCACATTACCCCAGTGCCGAAAAAAGGGCGTAAGACACAACCAGACGACTTCCGGCCGATATCGTTAACGTCGGTATTTAGTAAAATTCTTGAGCACATCATCTGTAGTTATATAATGCGTTTTCTCAGTGAAAATGTTGCGATAACGGAAAGTCAACATGGGTTTCGTAAGGGTCGCTCCTGTGAGAGCCAGTTAGCACTTCTCAATCAGGACATAATGCATGCAGCCGACGAAGGCTTTAGGACAGATGCTATATTTTTGGATTTTAGAAAGGCATTCGATACAGTTCCGCACGCGAAGTTACTACAGAAACTCGAATCTTATGGAATCGATGATCAATTCAATAAGTGGAATAAATCAATCCTGACATGCAGAAGCCAACGCGTAGTCTTAGATGGGGCTTTTTCTGGTGAAGTGGAAGTGACATCAGGGGTACCTCAGGGCAGTGTTATTGGGCCGATATTATTCCTTACTTATATTAACGTTATCGTAGACAACGTTAAGAGTAACGTAAGGCTCTTTGCGGACGACACCCTTATATACAGAAAAATCCAAAACGAGGAGGATTCATTGATATTACAGAGTGACATTGACGTTGTTACTAAATGGTGTAAAGATTGGCAGCTCAGTTTAAACGTAGAGAAATGTGTAGCAATGTGTATGACCCGCTCTACGATCAGAAGCGTTAGCCTAATACCCTATTACATTAGCGGCTGAACGTTAGAATTCTTGAGTCAATACAAATATTTAGGTGTCGTTTTCATAAGTATGAGGTTAAAGTGAAAATTTCTCGGCCTGGCAAAGTGATTGCGTCCCAATCAGGAAAAATTGATGATCCCTGCCTGGGCGCACGTGTCATTAGTTCGTAAGACAAGTTTCAACTTGTTTTCTCAAGTAGTTTGTTTACACGTATTGTTGCATTAGATGTCTTTCGTGTTTTTCGTTAAAATGGATAAACTTGAATATGGTGCGGTCATAAAATTATTCGTTTTGAATGGATTAAACCCTAAGGAAATTCATCCGAAGTTGACACAAGTGTACGGGACTCTGCTCCTTCAATGTCAACCGTTGAAAAGTGGGCAGCTGAATTTAAACGTGGTCGCTCATCCCTCGAAGATGACCCACGTGAAGGACGGAAAGGACAAAAACCGCAACCACACCGGAAACCATCGGTCCAATCAATGATGCTAAAATGCGCAAGCGATTTTCGCATCATTGTTTGAACCGGTTCAAGAGGGCGCCGACCAATTTTGTGCGGCGATTTGTCACCATAGATGAGACATGGGTCCACCACTACACGCCAGAAACGAAAAGCAGTTGAAGCAGTGTGTGGAAGCCGGTGGTTCAGCGCCAAAGAAAGCGAAGTCGGATTCCTGCAGATGCGATCATGGCCAGTGTGTTTTGGGATGCGAAAGGGATCCTGTTAATTGATTACTTTGAAAAAGGCAGAACAATTACAGGCGAATATTACTCCAGCCTTCTTGACCAGCTGGAATTCGGGACAAAATTCGCGAGAAGAGGCCTGGCTTGAAGAAGAAAAAAATCATGTTTTACCAGGAGGCACCTGATCACAAAGGTGCGTTGGCGATGGGAAAACTACGGGATTTTCAGTACGATTTGCTTTCCCCCCTATTCTCCTGATTTAGCACCCTCAGACTTCCATCTGTTCTCAAACTTGAAGAAGTTTTTTTCTGGCAAAGCGCTTCGCTTCCAATGAAGAAGTTGAGAGGGCCGTAGATAGATATTTTCACACAAACGAAAGTCGTCTACTGCAAAAATACGTGTAAACAAACTACTTGAGAGGACAAGTTGAAACTTGTCTTACGAACTAATGACACGTGTGTCCAGGCAGGGATCATAAATTTTCGTTGATTGGAACGCTATCTCTGTGTCACGCCGAGAAATTTTCACCTTTTCCTCGTAATTTATGATTTAAAACTCATATACGAGATATAATGGGGTCAGTCGATAGAACTTTGAGGCTATGTAACTGCGTTCTTAGAGGCAGTCAGTCGTGTGTCAAAGAGGTAGCTTATTTTTCACTATTTCGCCCGTTACTTGAGTACTGCTGCGCGGTGTGGAATCCGTACGAGAAGGGTTTGATTTTTGAACTAGAGCGCGTACAGCGTAGAGCGGCTCGTTTCGTTAAGGGAGACTACAGGTTCGACAGCAGTGTATCAGATATGATTAAATCCCACGGCTGAAAATCTCTTGACGATAGAAGACTCGAGTTTAGGCACAGATTGTTCGAGAAATTCCTGAGTAGTGCCTTACATGACGAAATACGCGACATAGTGATTCCTGCGCTTAGCGAACGCAATTTTCGAGACCAGATGTCGAAAAAATTTCGTGAGATTATTGCACGAACGGATAGTTATTATTGGTCTCT
>KZ309348.1:31244-87619 GCA_000376725.2 Ladona fulva | reverse complement strand
TATTTGAGTATAGGCGTGCGCCTTGAAAACCAGAGGTTAGGCATTAAAATGGTTACTATCCAACGAAATTTAGATATATATATTTTCGAACAATTGAGTACATGGACACATTAAGCGCGAAGTATTTTTATTTATAAAATGTAGCTATTCCATAATGGAAAATAATAATTTCCATTATGTTCAGCTGTAAAATAATCTGATAATGTTGAAAAAATAGACACGATGTGTTAATAGCAAGGCATGACTGAAGAATCCCCTCGCTTATCAAAAATAAATGTAATTTAAATGCAATCCGTCGATGCAACTTCTAATTTGTGAATATAGAACGGAAATATGTAAGGTAACAGTGAGGCTTAAAATTGCATTTTAGATACCTCTAATAATTCATAATGTACATACAATATCTATAACGAAAAGAAAATAAATTTGTGAAATATATAAGTCAAATTCTATGCGTAATATGAGTATTCTAATAATGCACACTGAATGTGGAAACTACGGAATGCCTTCTTTAATTCTCACCATAGCTATGATTTAAGAAGAATGTATCTTTGGTCCATTATAATGGTGATTTGTAATGGCAACGTTGTGGGCGTTCGTTTCAGCTGACCTTGTTGATTGTACTGATCGATTTATAAAAGAACTGCAGCCAATATCCTTATTGTATCTGATAATAAGGTGATTGGCATCTACCTACCACTACACCTAGTCGTACTATCCGAGAAAGATCACCAAGAGAAAGGATTTGCTGCAAGGATTTTTATTCTTTCCATTATTTCCGATTCAAGTTTGTAAAAATATATAAGATATAGCAATAGTTTGCAATACTTCGCGTTATCTTCGCAGAATAGCTTCTTGTGAATGCTTAGTTTAACACTCCCTTTATCTGAGTTTGTCCCCTATTTGGTAGTTGCATCTGGATTCAGATAAATTCTGAACTCCTTCTAAAAGTACTTCAGAGAATTCTTTTTAGTTTTATTAGATAGAGATTCTTTGTTTAGTTCGCAGATTCGGAATAAAATGTTTTAATTTGTCTGTATGGACTAATCGTAGATCGAGTTTTTCAAAGCAAGACTGTATTCTTTTTATAGCATTCCACATAGTTAATTAAATAAAAAAGGAAATCGTTTTCGGCTTTAAAAATGTACAGCGGATGATGAGGAAAACACGTTGAACTGAAATGCCTTCCAAAAACCTACTTTCCTGAATCTACTAAGCCTTAGCTTAAGCTTTGTATCTTCTAGAGATTCCAACCCTGCATTCTGGAGCACATGAGTAAGATTAACCGATTTGTCGCAGCGATTCTTGACAAAATATATTGCCTTTCGCTAAATCTCTTCAACTTCGTTAACACAATACCTATCGACTTATACTCTACACGCATGTTCAAGGTGAGACCTAAGTAAAGTAAAGTAACATCGCTCACTGACTCTCTCTTCGCTCCTACCAATAAATCTCTTCCCGAGTTTCTAAAGTGCTCGTCCACATACGTACCGTATATTACGGATGTGGGAACTCCATGTTATTCTAAGTTATTCGTGTGGGTTATTCCGAAATATTTAACCGATTCTACTGTTAGTAAGTTTTTCCCTCGCAGACTGTAGCTTTAATAAAGAGAACTAGAATTTCTTTCGAAGAAGTTAATTACTGAACATTTGTCACTATTGATCTCTAATTGCCAGTCATTGCACCATTTCATAATTTTATCTAAATCATTCGACAGGGTTAATCCATCCTCTCTACTCTCTATATTCCTATAAATTAACGTGTTGTTCTCAAACATCGTAACCTTACTATCAATGTTATTGCTAATGTCGTTGATGTATGAAAATAGAAACGGTCCGATTACGCTGCCTTGCCCTTGGTCACCATGACTCATAGTATTTCAACTATTCTACTGTTATCATTGATTAACTTTGTATGGTGTGTGAATATTCGGTAGCAGTTTATGCGGAAAAATTTCGCTTGAAAGTCAGAAAAAACTTAGTGATATTATAGTGATTTTAACATTTTTCGCCAATTTAAAAATTTACCAATTTTTCCTCCACCGTTTCATGAAGGTCTGTTTGCGGAATTAAGTGCAATTAAAACTCACTGATGTTGCAGCGCGAGGTTCATTGCGCTCAATTCAAACGGAAAAAAGAATTCACGATTCGTGCGCGTCTGTAATAAAGGAGAGCACGTGTGCCAATTGACATGGAATTCAAATATTTGCTCCGTGACCATCGGTGCCCCAGCTTTTCAATCGCGCCACACTCCGTGCCCGACCAACTCACGGTGGATAGATCACGGAGTCACGCAGGACACGAGATGGAGAAACGGGAAGTTCACGTCGACCATCTGCCCTTCGCCGTTCCATTGTTTTCTCGTCACGCCGCCCTCCGAATTATTTAATCGTTTCGATCTATTTTCGAGGCTTTCTCAGACAGATCTGCGGTAAAATATATCGAAATTCAGTTGAGTTCAGTCGATTCGAATTGATGCGTTCGTTTGTTTATTTGGCTGCTTGTTTACTCAAGAAATTTCAACACGCGGAAGTAACTATTAATTAACGAAAACGTTCAGCTTATTATGAGAAAAGAAAACGATTTTCATGTTCTAAATTGTCAAATGGACATTTATTACATGAGATCCGAAAGTATAAATTATATTTAACGGAAAATGGACTTAAGCTGTAGTACAAGAGAGAAGTTAAGAAGGAATAGAGATATGTAGATATCGAAAGATACAAAATGGACGGATCGAATCACTAATGTCCCGTATTTTATTGTTATTCTTGCCGTTGAAATCCTTGCAGAGTGGCTACAACCCAGGTGGCACGTGTTTACATGATAAAATACGTTAAAGGAAGCATTCAATATTATAAATGCAAAAATAAATAAAATAAATCCCTTTCAATACACTGAAAATTAAATTTAAATCAATTCGTACATCAATTTCGTTATCTCCAAACCCTACGCTAATTTACACATCATAACATAGCAGTGTCCTTATCCGTTAAACCACATTACAGGGATAATGCAACTCTTATTAAAGTGGTAAATTTACCAACCATTGCAGTCGCTTGTAAAAAAATAAACATTCGACTTTCGTCATTATTACATAAATCCACAGGCCTCTGAATACATAGGTCCACAACAGCACACCTTTAAAACACCATATATTTACAGAAATCTTTTGTCATCCAATACAATAGTCTTCCATCAAATATTGGTTGTCGAAACATAATCAGAATTTATATTTTAAATGACAATTAGAATTATGTATATCATTATTATGCCAATGAAGTAAGTACATTTAATTTGTTTCGCTTTTTGAAGTAATTGAAAGAGCAAATGAACGAGAGAGAATCATAAATAATGGGCGTATTCAATAGTGATCACGTTAATGAAATGGAAGGAATAGATGAAGGCAGAATTTCATAGGCATACACTACAGGCAGGTAATAAGATCGTGAAGCGAATTAGATTATTTTGTTTATTAAACCTACATATCCATCAAATACAAAATTAATAAGATAGACAGAGGATATTGATACATAATTAGAGATAGATTATTGACGAGGTTAGGCCCAATGGGCCTCTCTTACACCTAACCTCTGAGTCATAGATATAAGAAATTACTAAATTTCTTTAGCATTTGGGTTGGAGCATTAAAACGTTAACCACTCCGCCACCTCAGTAGGCATTATTTAGTAGTATTGGTTTATAATAAAATCAATTGACGAAGCTTCCACAGTATTGGTTTAGTTTTTGTTAGTTAAAATTTTTGTTTACTTTAAATCGTTGGAATTGGAAATCTGTAAACTTCAGGTTACGAAATTGAAAACTAAATCCAAATTTTTTACTTTACCTACGGATAATAAACTATACTCTGTAATGCTATGTCGTACTGTACTGTGCTGTGCTGCGCTGTGCTGTACTGTACCATTCTGTACCATACCATAGTACACTATTCTATCTTATACTATACTGAACGATATTATACTATACTACACTACACTATACTATTCTATGCTATACTATTCTATGCTATACTATACTATACTATACTATACTATTCTATGCTATACTATACTATACTATACTATACTTTACTATACTGTACGCTGAATGCGTTTTCTGTAACATCTTTGGGAATTTCAGTCGTGGAACCTTTGGTGACCGATTATTATTCAAACGTTTATTAAAAACCAAATCTTTTTAACTTTGATCTTTGTTTACCTAAAAATCGAATCATTTCTCTCTTCATCTACCGTTACCCTGCTCGCCGCTTTTCAGCTTGTGGCAGGGGGTGTAAACACCAAGCGTTCAAATTATCCCTCTATCTTATTGCTATCGCGTATCCTTCGCTCTTTTAATGATTGATTTGCCGAGGAAATTAAAAATCCCTCGTTTTGTTTCGAAATTTCAGCTTTCTGCTATACTCCTGTTTAATAGAATCAGAAAGGTTGCTTAGAATAAGTTAATGTTCTTAGGAAAAGAGTATAAACGAATTTAAAAAAGGTTCCTGCTCCGGTTTTTTGTTAGCATTATTTTCCCAACAGTTAATTTCGCATTTCAGACGGAACTCAAGACTGTTGGTATGAATTAAGTTCCTAATACAGCGTTAAATTGGCTAAAGTTTACCAAGTTTTACTGTAATATTCAGTTTACGGCCGTTTTGTTTAGTAATTAGAATGAAATTTTGGCGTATTTCCGACGCGTTATTCTAGAACAGGGGAATTCGGGCTTCTTCCTTCGCCGAAAACGGAGGTCGTTTTGTTCGTTAATCGAAATTTACGCGGAAAACAAACAGAAGAAGAGCGCCTTCCAATAGAATGTCACAAAGGAATGTGCCCTTCTTTTCTCACGGCACCAGGTGTGAGTGGGCACCTGAGGGCACCTGAACATTCTCTTTTTATGACCCATTCATGCTCGCCGCCTCGTGCGTAATCCTTTCCGCAAGGAGCCGCTCCGCTGCAGTGTTTTGTTTGCGTTCTTTCGATGCTCCCAAAAAATCACGTCTCCCTTGAGGATGGCGGATTTTCCATCGCCAATCGCCGGCAGTCTTTACTGTTCGGAATCCACGACTGGCGTAAGTTCTTCACGCACGAACTCCGCAAAAAGACACTTTACGTTTGAAAAATGATGAAGGCACTAAATTCGCTACTCCCTGTCAGAACGGTTTATGACTTTCTCCTTCGGAAGACCTATGTATGCTGTAATAAGTTGTACGTAAACACGCATACCTTATGGTCACATGAGAAACCATTGGGTGGAATATGATATGAACCTGCCCTCGCTATCATTCGAGTGATATAGTATCTAAACCCTTCTGTCATCTGATTCTGTAAATAGCCTTATTTCTTTATGATCGAATTTGCTATAAGATGAGGTGGCTGCTGATGGTTCTGTTATAAGTGGAAAGTAAACTGTCAACGGACTGCCAAGTCCTTTTTTTTGGACTGTTTTGGTTTTTGGGGTGTTTTTGGCAGTCCTTCACCGTCGGCCGAAGCCTGAAGTGGATTTCTTTGGAATTGAAATACGTATAGCGCGTAAGTTTCCATTTGATGGTTTTTGGAGTTTACTTTCAACTTCTTGAATTTACTATGAAAATATCTGAAAATTTTCCAACATATTTTTGTTCCATTTCCAAACTTTCAAAATCCAAAGTTCCAACAAAAACGTGATATCTTCGAATGTCCCATTTAGACGCATCAAGTAAAAATCCCAAGGAAAAACGGACATAAAATATTTCTGATAGGGCCAGGACTCGAACCTGGAATCATCCGCTTTTCCGGGAAGATGCATAAACCAAAAAAGCTATCGAGCCAGAACATCTTCTCAAGCCGTTTTAGGAGACTTCGTAGGTGATCGCAAAGTCGTTTCGCCAGACTGTATCGTCCATCGTCCTCGTTGAGGAACGGAGAACCCCCTTAAGGAAAACACGCAAGGAAAAGGGTAGGAAAGGGTCGACGACGTTCCCTATACATCATTACTACTGTATGATGTATAGGGATGTGTAGCTGAGGTAAAGATCAATCGTTGAAGAAAAGACGGTGTACTTTTTTCAGTGGAACGCAAAAGATTGCCTCGTTTACATCTTACAAATATAGAAGTTGAACAGAGACAAAACACAGTAATGTGCAGTCATTAAGTTAATCATTCAAATGTAGCTTCTTGTTATGTATGTTATTTTGTTCTATCCGCATCCGTCCCTTTGCTTTCCCTTTGCTTTGCAACAACAGCGTGCATGGCTTTTAGGAGGTCTTCGCGATGTCTCTCTTATAACTGAAATGCCTCGTTAACGATTGAAATTTCACCTTTTTGTTTGGAGCACTTTTGCTTCACTGAATAACAAGTTGCTTAAAAAATGAATTACTAGGTTTATTCAGCTAAATGTCCGTCTTAGTGCAGAAGCATATGCTCTAAATCGCGTCCAAATTTCCGAGAGGTCAAAGGAAAAATTATTTTTCGTTTACATTTTTCTCATTTAGGAATGAGTGATTCTGGATATTGGGATTCATCGCTGCCAATTTTAAGCAATTTACACTGTAATTAATTGTGCTGCATTTTCTTAGGGTTCAAGAGAAGGAGAACAAGGCAAAGTTTCTCACATCTCATCTTGCCCAATAAGGCTCGTTCCCTCTGGCAGCAATAGCTGAGGTAACAATCCAACTTGATGAAGAGTGACTTTTTAGACAGCTGTTAATCTGCAAGAGAAATGATTTTTGCTGCAGAAATCCTAAGAGAGAAAAGAAAATTGCATATTTGAAATTGGCACTACAATGGCTCTCCGGTTTAATTTTTCAGACATTGACTATGAAAGGAATTAAACTTGTGTTTTACAGTTGTGTTATACATAAACACAAATGTATAACATAATCTTTCTTTCGGCGTTCCTAGGACATTCTCAGATTAAAACTTTGTATTTAACGATAGCTTGTTTCTTGAATTTTTACCTTTGTTTCAAACAGCCTCGGGGAAGCTATAAAGAATCGATCTTGGGTTTCATTGAACGTCAATAAACTTTTGAAATTCATGTAATGATTTTGAGGTAAGCTCTAAATTAAATCTTCGGTGAATGAAGGACTCCTGAATCAACGGTGTCTTATTCAGAGCAAATCTGCAATCCTTAAGTCGCCTTAATGAGCTTCGCATCTGTGTCCTTCGTTCACAAGATAGTAATTAAGTTGGCAACTGTTAAAATTTCCTTCCGAACACCACTAATAGGATTATGACATTTTGTAGAATGTTAACGTGTATTTTCGCCCTAATCGTTAGTGAACGTGCTATCCTGACAAACAGCTGTTTTTGAAAGCGTACTCAACATGTCATACTTTCACGAGTCTAATATGCACAAATTTACATATGTGAGAAATTGGCAATCCTTTGATAAGAAAGCCATAATTTTGTTTACATACTTTCATCGACATACTATTCAACATCATGGGGTGCCTTCTATCTTTGTGATTGAGTGTAATTGTTATTTCTTTGATACAGCACTGGATTTCTCTATGAATATCTCCTTTGAAATACCTATTTGTTCATACTTTTCAATCCTAGAGTTAGTAGTTTGTAGTTTTCTCTCACGCATATTTCAATTGCTAATTGAATGCAACTATTTAGAGATTTTTATTTATTACTTGGCCGAACAAAAAGTGTAAGAAATATTTTGAATTCTTAACTTAACAGAATGGAAAACCACAATTGCGACAGAGGAAAGATCGGCAAAACAACTTGTTTTTATAGAGGTAAGTGGACGTTTGTTGCTAAACTTTGTGTACGTTTGACGATTTTGTTAATTAGCTTTTCAGAAAGCAGAGGTAGTAGAAAAAGAGACCATGCGTACCTTTTATATACTGCTTTATGTTTTAACTGGCCAGAGTAAGATAAAGGAATGGTAGAAATATGTTAAAAAGTAAGTTATGGAATTGCCAACTATTCACCTTCCTGATAAATAATCGAGCTTCTGTTCAGTACATTCTGTTGAATGTGTTTTATCGTGAACGTACTTTTCCTGAATTTATTTAACAACGGTTAGCTTATTTCTTCGAAGTAGTCTTAACCAGAAAGTAGATGAAAATCATCTTTCTTCGGCCTAAACATAGATTAATATTTAAATAGCTATTAGTCCGAATTTGTTACTTTCGTCACAAATTTCGGACGAATGGTCGTTTAATGGTCGAAGAGTTGTTTGAAATTCCGATAGTTTTAGGCACCAATATTAATTATTTGTTAACTTTTTAAATTAGCGGTAGTATATACACGAATATGGAATTATTATTTTCCTTAAGTTATTACTAACGACTCCCTTAANAGTTCAGCAGATTCATTACTATTGGTTGCAGTACGATCATTGGAATAAACAGTGGATGGCAGTCTACGAGTACCTCTTTTTCTCCTCAAGTATCTCCAAAATAGTTTAGGGTCATCTTTTAAGGAAGAATCAATTTCCTTTATGTAGATATTAAACTTAACACATTGAAGCTTCTTAAAAGTGGCCCGGTGAGTTGAGAATTCAATGAAGTCTGATTGCTGTTTGGTTCTATTCCATCGGCGAAAGGCTCGAGTTTTTACTTGCAGAGCGGAAATCAACTCATTGTCAAACCACACAGGGTATTTGAAGGGGTTCACTTTAAGAGATGGGACACAATCCGCAATTGCGGCATCGAGAAAAGAATAGAAAAGATCGCAGCATTCATCAGTGGATGTAGTGCAATTAAGTAGTACCCATGGGCAATGGCGAAGGGTATTCTTAAACATAGAAAAATTACATCTCTTCCAATTAAGTTTTACAGACCTCGTCTTCTTCTGGCGTCTAATCTGATCAAATTTAGCTTCTAAAAAAATTGGAACATGATCGGAAATAATGCCATTACAGAAATTGAATTGAGAAACAGAATGTGAAAAACAGACGGATTTTCCCAAAGTGCAAAAAATTAAATCGAGAAAATTGTCATTGCATGTAGGAAAAGGAACAAGTTGGCTAACTTTGAATTCATTGAGGAAGTCTAGAACTTGGTGAATTTGCACACCATTCACTTTTTTAGAAGGGCACAAAAATTTATTCTCACTGTCAGCAGTCCAAGTCACGTCACTGAAATTGAAATCACCAAGTAATATGAAGGTAGATTAATTGAAAGAACATGATCAATTCCAAAAAGTATGATTATCTTATAACTAATGGTAATTATTACAGCACTCGTTGAATTGGCAATATTCATGTCGGATCGTCGTGTAATCCTCGTCATTGCATTTCGCCGCATTTTCCTTCTTTGGTGAGAGAGAAAAGGTACGGTACGTGAGATGTATTCATAACAATTCCTTTAAGTATCAAGAGAATATTATTGGCTAACTATCGTCCATGCACTAGAGTAATATAAGAAAACCATAAACTTGAGTCTCTCGATATTTAACGTTTTTATTTGCAGATTTAACAGTTAAAAGGCCTTTTCGCACCATCAGTAAGAATTATATCCGATATTCTGTACTTAAAGGATGAGTGCGGTAACCATTATATAGAGAAATTTGATCCTGCGTTACATATGCAAAATATTTTGTTTCCGCTTATTTAATATTGATAATTGGTATCTCTATGCCGGTGGCATTTTTATTAAGGTCTATATTGAGGCGAGATTGAGACTAAAACGTCTCTTCTTCCATCCAATCTGTCGTCAATGTTATTATAAAAACATGAATACATTTGTAAATAGAAATAGAGAGAAAAAAACTTAAGAAGAATTTGAGGATGTAAAAAACCTAAGTCTTAACTTAGGAAAAAATCTCCACAGCAGGAAAACACCCACAGAGAAGGGGGGTGTGAAAAACCTGCGCAAACCTACTGATAGTACCAGCTAAGAGATGTGTAGGAAACTGTGTATACAAAAATAACTTAAGCAGTTCTGTAACAATAATTCACTAAAACTAATTCACAAAAGCATTAAAAAATATATGTATATATATGAAAATAGCATGTCAAACAAAACATCCTAACATTAAATTCTTTAAAAATTTAAGTAATATTGTACAATAGAACTGAAGAATTAGGGAATTAAAAGGACCACATAAGACATATGAAACTGAACAGTATACAGACAAGAGGGAAAAAAAAATTCGGAACTGGAAATGCATTCATCCCACCCCTTAATTCTCAACTCTCTACTTTTGACTACTAATGATTACACTTATGAATGTTCTAACCCACATTCTTTCTTCTCAATCTTTCGAAGAGCCACTTTACTCCACAAATGGCCGCTTTTCATTGATCAGTCGCACTTCGGGCCTCCACTCGGGAACTAGGATTATCCATTTTACATCCGATAATAGTGGATTTTTTCGTGATTTCAACAATTTTCTACCATAACAACAAAGAAAATTAGCCTTATAGGCAGACAGATTTCTCCGCTCGACTAATTCCAATGGCATGACTTGTGTTGATTTCTGTCGCTACAGTAAATTTAAACAGTTGGAACTTCTAAGTCGCGGCCCTTTCATAAGTAACAGCAAAGGCCTTAAAAAGATCCAGTAATCCGTCGATTGGGATAGAATAACAGCAATGGACACTACGTTCAATGGAAAGACAGGAATTCAGTATTTCCGAAAGCTAGCTGAAGAATACTTCTTTTCACAATAAATTCTCTCAATTCGCAGCACCCCACTGATACCGAATAATTATTTTCTGCGAAGTGAAAATGAGTGAAGCCGATAGATAATCTTGAGTAGGTGTTTTCCCGCATCGTAGGTTTTTCTCCGTGAATTTAGTTGAGGAGTTTTTCCCCACAACCCAAGTCTTTGCGTTTTTATATGTATCTACGTCTAGTTATATGCATTAAATTTTTATTAAAGATTATGATACAAAACTTGACTTAGTNTGTCAGCAGTCCAAGTCACGTCACTGAAATTGAAATCACCAAGTAATATGAAGGTAGATTAATTGAAAGAACATGATCAATTCCAAAAAGTATGATTATCTTATAACTAATGGTAATTATTACAGCACTCGTTGAATTGGCAATATTCATGTCGGATCGTCGTGTAATCCTCGTCATTGCATTTCGCCGCATTTTCCTTCTTTGGTGAGAGAGAAAAGGTACGGTACGTGAGATGTATTCATAACAATTCCTTTAAGTATCAAGAGAATATTATTGGCTAACTATCGTCCATGCACTAGAGTAATATAAGAAAACCATAAACTTGAGTCTCTCGATATTTAACGTTTTTATTTGCAGATTTAACAGTTAAAAGGCCTTTTCGCACCATCAGTAAGAATTATATCCGATATTCTGTACTTAAAGGATGAGTGCGGTAACCATTATATAGAG
The DNA here is from genome assembly GCA_000376725.2 of Ladona fulva. Lineage (NCBI taxonomy): Eukaryota > Metazoa > Arthropoda > Insecta > Odonata > Libellulidae > Ladona > Ladona fulva. Next base: position 76,314 of record KZ309348.1, on the reverse strand, counting down.
AAATTTGATCCTGCGTTACATATGCAAAATATTTTGTTTCCGCTTATTTAATATTGATAATTGGTATCTCTATGCCGGTGGCATTTTTATTAAGGTCTATATTGAGGCGAGATTGAGACTAAAACGTCTCTTCTTCCATCCAATCTGTCGTCAATGTTATTATAAAAACATGAATACATTTGTAAATAGAAATAGAGAGAAAAAAACTTAAGAAGAATTTGAGGATGTAAAAAACCTAAGTCTTATCTTAGGAAAAAATCTCCACAGCAGGAAAACACCCACAGAGAAGGGGGGTGTGAAAAACCTGCGCAAACCTACTGATAGTACCAGCTAAGAGATGTGTAGGAAACTGTGTATACAAAAATAACTTAAGCAGTTCTGTAACAATAATTCACTAAAACTAATTCACAAAAGCATTAAAAAATATATGTATATATATGAAAATAGCATGTCAAACAAAACATCCTAACATTAAATTCTTTAAAAATTTAAGTAATATTGTACAATAGAACTGAAGAATTAGGGAATTAAAAGGACCACATAAGACATATGAAACTGAACAGTATACAGACAAGAGGGAAAAAAAAATTCGGAACTGGAAATGCATTCATCCCACCCCTTAATTCTCAACTCTCTACTTTTGACTACTAATGATTACACTTATGAATGTTCTAACCCACATTCTTTCTTCTCAATCTTTCGAAGAGCCACTTTACTCCACAAATGGCCGCTTTTCATTGATCAGTCGCACTTCGGGCCTCCACTCGGGAACTAGGATTATCCATTTTACATCCGATAATAGTGGATTTTTTCGTGATTTCAACAATTTTCTACCATAACAACAAAGAAAATTAGCCTTATAGGCAGACAGATTTCTCCGCTCGACTAATTCCAATGGCATGACTTGTGTTGATTTCTGTCGCTACAGTAAATTTAAACAGTTGGAACTTCTAAGTCGCGGCCCTTTCATAAGTAACAGCAAAGGCCTTAAAAAGATCCAGTAATCCGTCGATTGGGATAGAATAACAGCAATGGACACTACGTTCAATGGAAAGACAGGAATTCAGTATTTCCGAAAGCTAGCTGAAGAATACTTCTTTTCACAATAAATTCTCTCAATTCGCAGCACCCCACTGATACCGAATAATTATTTTCTGCGAAGTGAAAATGAGTGAAGCCGATAGATAATCTTGAGTAGGTGTTTTCCCGCATCGTAGGTTTTTCTCCGTGAATTTAGTTGAGGAGTTTTTCCCCACAACCCAAGTCTTTGCGTTTTTATATGTATCTACGTCTAGTTATATGCATTAAATTTTTATTAAAGATTATGATACAAAACTTGACTTAGTCCACGATAAATCATAATCTTTGATAAATTATGGAGATGTTCCACCAAATATTGCTTGATAAGTTTCGTTGTATTAATTTTATATTTTATTGTCTGCCTGTTTGTATTGGTAATTTCTATACACTGTTTGTAGCATTTTTCTTGTACTTATCTCTGCCAGATTTTTGAGATGTTTTGATTCTATTTTTTAACGTTTAAATTAAAATTTATTTTTGATTATTAATGTAATGTTATTACCATGTTTCATCTCCAGAGATGAGGTGGAAGATAGGTAATTTTGGCCTAACCTCGCCGCAAGGGTAAACAATAATTAGACAAAACGATAAACATATCAAAATCGATTCAAATCAACAATATTTTAACGAGCGGTGGTTTGATATAATTATAAAAAACTCCATCCGCTAAGAAACTTTTTTTCCTTAGGACATGCAAAACCCTTCTGGACGATTGGCAGTTAAAAGTCCAAACTGATTCAACAAACGCTGAGTCTGTAACAGTATAGCTTCTGGTGAAAATCAAGCGTCGCATAAAACCACAGAATCTTTACTCCTATAAGATCATTATTGCTGTCATTACTCGATAGCAAATTCAAGTCTCTTACGGAGCCGCCCGTCAGGGACGACCTTTTCGAGCGGCGCATTCAACCGCAGCTTTCCCGGATTCCTCGTCCTTTCTTCGAATGAAAGCCACCCAATGGTTGCGTGAGTGTGGGAACGTAGAGAAGCAACAGGGTCGTGACTCTCCTCATTCAAGGCGGACACCTGGGCCGGCGTGGGCGGGATATCGCAACAGCACGTGGGAAAACAGCGAGGGAAAGCTGAGAACAGTGGCTCGATATCTCGTCTATGGAAAAGTCGATTCTCGTCTTTAGTTTAGGTTCTTCTTTTCGCTTGTTTTGGTTTTCTCAGAGAGCGAATGAACTTAGAGAAAGTTGCGGTGGCGTAGCCGGATCAATGCTGGGGCCCAGTGAAGAAGTTTCAGAGAAAAACACCAAGAGTAGAATTACTTGTTTAATTTATTTTTATCGCGTATCGTTCGCGGAAAAAAAGAGTCCCTAAAACGAATCGTCCTCGCGTCTATTTCTCTTATTTTACGCTCGGATCGGCCGAAGTAGCAGGGGGGTCGCATAATACCAATTACGTCGTCCGAAAATGTATTTCCTCTGAATTTATCTAACAATCGCAGCCTAGCTTCTGATCTCCTTTCTTTCAAGGATTCCCAACCTGCGTCTGAGAGCATTTGCGTTACGCTCGCTTCTCTATGGTAGCACTTTTTAACAAAACGTATCGCCTTACTCTGCACTTTCTGGAGTTCACGAGAGTTCGTTTCATCCGCTGGGTCCCATATACTCGCCGCATATACCAGATGGGGCCTAAGTGATATTATCCTTTAGGATATCATCAGGTGACAATGAATCTCCAGCACAGTATATGTATTAAAAGGGAGGGAAGGGGAGAGAGTGGGTGCTTAATAACATTTCTTCACATAATTAGTGTTTTTTTTCCACAGATTGTATCTATACTTTGGTATCCTTAATACATCACAACACCAGTTAATCCGCCAAACTTTGGCGTTCGCCGCAGCCGGTGATTTGGTCCGCGGCGACTGGGAGCTACGATGATTTAGTAACGACACGCGATAAATTGGTCGTTGGGCAAGGCTGAGGTTTGTCATAATTAATCTTTATTGTTATTGCTGGAGAGAATGCAGAAAGTTTTGTAGTATTTAACCGTTAGTTAAAAAATTACTAACTTGAATGGGAGCGTTCAATGGGGGAGGGAAACAGTTATCCGGACGTAAAAATATGACAGAATTATTGTTTATGTTTAATTTCAAGTTTTCTATACGCAAAAAATAAGCGTCCTAGATAAATGAGTGTTGTTTCAAAGATAAATATCGATGAGGAGAAATAATAGATAATTAATAGATGATTAATGTTAATGGCAAATTAGAAGAGAGATTGCAAGTAACCATAGAAATTTACAATAAGAAATGTATGATGCTAAAAGGGTGGTGGTTCATATCGAAATAATTGAGAGATGAGATGGAGGGTTGGCAGTTTCAGGATGCTGACGTTTGCTATTAATCTCCTGGAAGTTACATTAAGATTACTCGAATGGACGAATGGAAATGGCGGAGGGAGGAGTACGTTACATTTGTATACGAATAGGCAAAGTAATGGGTATCACTCGTACCGTTGTACGGATGACGAATAAATAATGGATAAGAAATGTTTGTATGGTGGAGTTGGTTGGAGGAAGTTGGGGTTTCCGTAATGCTCTTTCTTATCTGGCTTTAATACAATGTTGTAATATTCTTATTAGAGCGTAGTTCTCACTGTATTTTTCTGGTTACCCGTACCATCCAGAACGACGACAGCATTTACTGACAAGGAACACACCAGGTTTTACGCGGATTTACTCGAAACTTTCAGGACACGTTTCTTGCACAAAAATATCAGCATATGTCCGGCCACTCATCTCAATTTCGATTCAAAATTTGCAACTGAAAATTGAAGTTCGGCATCCATACAATTGTACAGCGAAATTTTCCATCTAGAAAAATATTTATCGCATTTTCTTCACAAACTACTTACTTTTTCATCTGTTAACTTTCATCTTTTCGCCTTCCAGATATTCTTTGCCTTTCTCGTCAACATTTATGCAAATATATGTTAGGTAAGTACTCCAGTATCTATTGTATTGCTGTAGGTACATAACGTACGTTATGTACCTACAGCGTACGTACGTATCTCAGCCTTAACTACTAGCGTCTTTGACTTGGCCCTTTTATGTGGTATTAGTACCAACGCGAAACCACGAAGAAAAGTGAGACAACGATCATAGTTGTCATAGTAATTAATTATTGTCAATCATCAATGATAACATCCAATGCTCCTCATTAAAATAATACCATAATACTATAAGTACCATATCTTTCTCTCAACATAATTGAGTGCAATGCTGACTTTTATGTTTTTTGTTTCATAAAATGTGGCAATATTCCAACAATTGGCTATTGGCTATCCCTAGGCCTCCATAATAGAAAAGACAACTCTGAATATTTTGGTTTCAAATAACTGACCGTACATTTTTGGAGTTAAAAAGAGAAAGACTTCAATATCTAAGAAGATACAAAAATTAATATATTCCTGGCCAAGTGCATCAAGGGAAGTAACATTGAAAGATTTCTACTGATGAAATGAAATTGGTATACCGACCATTTTTAGTTGTGATAAGAAAGGAGTGATATAAAATGATTTCGTAGCAAATAACATAATTGAATGGTATCTAAAGTTGGCTTTTGAGAATAGTATGGAAATTTTTTACTACATAGAAAATAATTTCAAAGTGGAATTTTAAAAGCAAGACTGTGAAAACAGTTTATCTGATAAAAATGTTGCATCTAAATAATTCCATAAGATTCTTATCATTGAAAATAATGATAACACTGTTCCAGAATGTTGTTTTTAGTCAATTTTTATAATACAAATATTTAGGATTTTGATCGTTGTATGGTGGTTTTTAATAATTTTACTTAAAACAGCTATCACGTATTACAACAACAATCGTAACTTGGGAATCGTAACTATTATTGTGCTAATAAAAATGGAAAGAATGCATTTAACGACAATTCTTTTTAGTTTTGAGTAATCATAGGATTCCATTTTGTTTGCTAAATAATTACAAATGCATGATTATAATTTTTCATTGGGAATAATACCAATTGCTGTCGTGAATAAAAGGAAACGTCCTTCGTGACTTGACTAGGACTGGAACCCAGGTCTACCTTTTTCTGGTATTTTAACCGCTGAACTAACAAGTTACACTGTTGAGGGAATGCTTGGCTCCACTACTACTTAGAAAAGTGGGATCATAGCTTCGATCCCAAAAGGACCAGAATACACTACATTTTCCGTAAAGAATGCATTGTGGGGATTATATGAAATTTATTTTGAGCACTTCCTCGAACAATTAAGAAATGATAATCGAGATATAGTAATTATACATATTTTTGTAACGCAAACGGTTAAGATTTTTTCAATATGGCCTTGGGTTCGTCACACTAATACTAAATTCTCCTTCAAGAATCGTCTGCTTATAAATTTTAACATTGCTGCTTGAAACCTTTCCTTTTAATTTTCCATTCTAATCTTTAGTTTTTTAGGTTTCTATTTCTCACGAAAATTCTATTAGAGAAATAGCTAGTTTTATTGCGATATTTTAAGCACAGTTTCTTTTAAATTATAGAAAATGAAAAGCGAATTCCTGCTCCAATTCGTTGCCCGGTTCCAAGTCCAAGTCAAGCTGGTACATACCATAGATGGAATTTCTTGCTCCATAATCAATCGACTCTACAAATTATTGGTGAATTTTTCAGTACAATGATCGCTACATGTATGTAAAAATTAATCACTATTATTATATTTACATAACATGAAGTAGATAAAGTATACTTACATTAACTGCTCAGAATAATCCGGTGAAGTTGAACGGCATATTCTGTAATTTTTGTGTAAGGATCGTGTTCTGAAAGTTTGGTGTAAATCCGCGTGGCACAAACCTTGTGTTTCTTATGAGTCAATTCCTTAATTTGACCGCTCATTTATCCTTAGATTGCGCTATCAAATACTGCCGATTTATTTATCATATTGCAGTTGAATTCGTTATCGCGCGATATCTCAATCCAATAAAAATTTACCATTCCATACCCATGGGCCTCTATCTTATGATATATCTAGATAAAGTACTCGCTTTTTAAATATGAATCCAACGGCGAGAAACCAAAGACTTTAGATTTTGAATTTTCAAAAAGACTCGTATATACTCTAAAAAGTGCACGTATGTACATACGAGGTGTGATAAAACATTGGAATTTTTACATATCCCGGGTTGTATAATTTCAACAATTACAATAATTGACAACATTTTTTTTGTGCATTGGTAAACACGTCCGTAAAGTACAACGTTAAGGGCAGCCATTTTGAAAGCATAGTCTATTATTGGCAGTCAAAAAAGTTTCACGTGTTTAACTGTGAGCGGCGATTTTCGACTTGCGGCAAAAATGGAACAAAGAATTTGCTTAAATTCCGCGTTAGAAATGGAATAAAGTACTTATATAGAATAGGTACCACATTGGAAATGTTTAATGTTGTTATTGGCGAATGTTCGATTAATAAAACGAGCGTTTACAAGTGGTAAAAACGTTTTCAAGAGGGTCGTGAAGACACTGAAGATGACATGGACGTCCCAGCACATCGACAACCGATGATGACGTCGAAAAGGTGAAGAAAATATTTATATTACTTAGATTATAGACGACGGCCGAATCACTATCAGAGAGGTTGCTGAAGAGGTTGGCAAATCATTTGGCTAAGCAATTTTTACGGATGTTTTGGGCATGAAATGGATGGCAGGAAAATGTGTCCCAAAATTGTTCAATTTTGACCAAAAGCAGCACCGAATGAACTCAAGATCTACTGAATGAAGTCGATGACGATCCAGAACTTAATAAAAGGGTGACGAAACATGGGTATACGGGTATGATCTCGAGACGAATGCCCAGTCGTCCCAATGGAAACTTAAAAGAACCGAAAAAAGACGTCAAGTTCGATCGAATGTGATTGTTCTGCTCACGATTCTCATCGATTTCGATGGCGTAGTGCCGTAGATTTCGATGCCGTAGTGCAGGGTTTCCCAAAGTCTGTTCCGCGGAACACTGGTGTTCCACGAAGAGTTTTCAAGTGTTCCGCGGAAACTTACGAAGAATGATAATTCTTGCATGAATTTCAGTTTTGAATTAAGAAAACGTAACCTAGGTGTTCCGCTGATATCGTAGGATTGATAAAGTGTTCCGCCAGAGGAAAAGTTTGGGAAATTCTGCCGTAGTGCATCATGAGTTCTTGCCACGTACGGTCAATAAGGAATATTACCTGGAAGTTCTACGCTATTTGCAATTCGAAGAAAAACAATCAGACCTGTGGCGAAACAATTCGTGGCAATTGCACCACGATACTGCACCAGCTCACACCTCACTGTTTGTGAATTTTTGGTAAAAACCAACACCATTACGAGTATGATGCCTCTACCAAGGTATTTACCGGACAGGGCGCCTGTGATTTCTTTCTATTCCCAAAAATGAAAAAAAACTTGAAAGGACGACGTTTTGGAAACATTGAGGAGATCAAGGCAGAATCGCTGAAGGAGCTAAATGCTATACCGAGAATAGCGTCCCAGAAATGCTTCGAGGATCGGAAATCGCTGGCACAAATGTATTATATTTTAGGGGGAATACTTTGAAGGGGACAACATTGATATCAATGAATAAATAAAGATTTTTGTGAAAACCGTAAATTCCGCCTATTGTTTGATTACACCTCGTATATTTCAGAAGGGGCCTGACTAAGGTGAAATCGCTCTCTAATATTTTCATCGCATCTACCTACAATACATTTTATAAAACCGAGCTTTTTATTTGCTTTATCGCAGATTTTTCGGATATGTGTGCTCCAGTTTAAGTTATTTTTAAGGGTGATTCCAAAGGAATACCTTCCTTTCCTTTGTCCTGGTGATTCCAAGATATTCTACTGAGTCGACTACATTTAAATTCGTTCCACTAATTTTGTACGGGTAGTTCTGACGCAATTGTTTCCAGTCCAAAAGTCTACTACAGTGTATTTATTTACATTAACATCTAGTTGCCATTTTTCGTACCATCTTTGAATATGAACTAAATTGTTACTGTTACTGAAATTCTTCGTTGCTTTCCATTTTCTTTCGAAATCGAATTAAGATGCATCTCTAACTATCTCTCCTTTTTTTGGGAATCGCTCAATGGACGCTGCATCGATTATGGCCATTTCTGAGAAGAAGCAATGCGAGGAAGAGTCTTCGGGTGAAAGGAGATGTCGTGACTGTTCCCTTCACCCATTTGAGGGATTCATACACAAATCTGCCCATTCTCCTTCGAATACCGTGTCTGTGAATCGAACGCCGTGCTTCGTGATTACTGAGCATTTTTAGGCCATAGCTGCTTTGGCGCAAGTCTATAAATACTTGTAAAAGCTACATTATTTAACACATTACTTGTTTTTCGAGTGTATATTCATGGCATTGGTAAGAATTGATCTAAAAATAATGTTATGACAATATTATTATTATTACTGAAATTGTTGCCACAGTTCTATCGAAGTCGATCTTCAATCGAAGATTGAAGATCGACTTTTGGAGCTACTGAAAGAAGCAGTGAAGATAAAATGGGATTTCATCGACCTCAGTGAAGTAAGAAGAAAATCAGAAGAAATTATAACACTCAAGGATGGTAATTTATTCTATCACAGGGGTACAAAGTATGGAACATTTGGAGGCGTTGGCTTCCTAATCAACAAAAAGCTGAAAAATAATGTTGAGAAAATAGAAAGTGTATCTGACAGAGTATGTAAGCTCATTCTCAAGATAAATGAGCGTTCAGATCATTCAAGTCTACGCACCAACAGCGGCAAGCAGCGAAGAGAAAATTGAGAACTTCTATCAGACTCTTGGCACTGAAGATAAGGAGGATTATAAAAGGATACAATAAAATCAATGGGCGATTTTAACGCTCTTGTGGGTGAAGCAGATGACGCCGTAGCAGGAGAATATGGGCTGGGCCATAAATCAATGAAGACACCGCTAGGTAGAGTTTGCTGAATGTACCAATACGTTTATAACAAATACGTATTTCAGGAAGATTCCTAGAAGGAAGTGTACGTGGAGAGGTCCTAATGGAGTGAAAAATAAAATAGACTACATACTGGTAAACTAACTTTACACAGTCGATGTCCTCGAACATCTTCAGCACCGGAAGCGACCACAGAATTGTGAGATTGAAAATGAAGATTCCGCAAGAACGCAAGAAGTCGGTATCATGCAGGAAAGATGAAATAAGTATTATAGTAGAAAGTATTTCTACTAATATTTGTTGCCTCACACGTCCTCGCTACAATACTCCTTTCACTATCATCAGGGAAATCTTTCTGAAAGTGTTCATACACAGGTAAAACTGTTTGCCTCTCACCACTTCTTAAAATTTTCCTTTTTTCCCCGGCTCTCCCTTTCCACAAAAATCACACGAACAACTATCAAATACGAAATTATTATCTGTAGAACTTTCCAAACAACTTCGACAAAATATGCAAGTGCAACATTTTTGTATGTACAAATGCACGCGAGAATTCGTCACACTTCAAAAAAATCACTAAAATGCCAAACTTAATGTATAAGTAGAAGATCGAGAACAATCCTTAACGGAGAAACTCAGCAAACTGACTACTAACAAAGTTCCCCTGGAATGGGAACGCTACTTGGCCTTTCGTGGTTACATTGCCATACCCTTGGCTCTACGCGTTTTTCACAAATGAAAAAAAATGTTTGCAGAACACTAAAAAGCGCCTAACTTCTGGTGTTCGAGTGGGCAATAGAAAACAGATGGTTTATAACTCTATAACTCTCAGCTGCATCCTATCGCCTTGCGGTGAGGAAAACACATCCCTCGACTATTCAGGATAACCGAGCATAACGTAAACAAAGAAGTCTTCAAAACGTTATTAAACTCATTTTCGATCATTTATCCTCATGCTCCCTTCATGAAATCGCTTTCCTTGAGAAATACATAACATTCTATGATGTAAAGCTTTCGGCGAACCGTGTTCCGTGCAGACATATTAGTACAACGACTGAATAATGAGGAAACTAACAGTTATACTCAGTTAAGGGAATTAAAACATTGTGTTAAATGCTGTGGCTGTGCACATTAATGTTAACTCATCAACTACTTACTGTGAAAAGAAAGTTGTCAAGAGTGTAGCGAAGTAGGTAGTCGTTTAGAAAAGGCTGGAAGATGGGAAACTTTACCATATTTAAATAAATCAATGATGTTGTTATTTAAATACTAATTGGTTGTTTAATTAACAGTATCGTGACAAACAATAGAAACAGCAGGAAGATTGTTCACATCGCAGAGATAGCCGCTCGAACGATCGCGGCCCGCGCCGTGAACGGCGTTACCCCCGAAAGAAAAATTGTTTTTCTCGGGTTAGTTATAAACTTATGACGTTGAAATTTCAAATAAAATAATTTCACTATTTTCTGAGAAACTTTCCCGCTGGAAGTTTTTTCCAAAGCAAATAAGACGGAAGATAGCCAGCATGTCCTTTCTTCGATGCATTTTACCAAAAATTCTCGACTTCCCCTACGATTTCTGTTAAATACATGCCTCAAAAACGTTTGTCTGCAAAATAAATAATGCTATCGGAAAGAAAATAATTAGAGGCAGACTTGCACCTTAAAAATTCTGTGTTCCTTAAATTAGAGAACTTAAGGCACGCTGTCAAACAGAACAGGAAAAAAATCCAGAATGTCTTTGAAATGTAACATTTTCGTTTTTTATGCAATTATGGTAGTAAAGATCCATAAGTTAAACACACAGTAAAATCCGGCAGTAATGCCATTCAATAATGAAAAAATTCAAACAATTTTGACTTACTATATATTTTTACGCAAATGTCGCAACAGCGCCCGAATATCTCCCGTTTAAAATGCACGGGCCAATGCATTTTAAATGGTGTCTTCATGATGGTAAATCTAGTATAGAAAATTAGAAGATTGAGAAGGAGTACAACTGGAAAGTTGGACCAACTGGTAGGCTTTCTTCAATGGTAATCTTTCAGGTAAGAAACGGGGCTTAGCTGAGACGCAGAATAGAAGCACTACCTTTCAGAAACGCAATTCAGTTCGTTTCATAGCTCAATATAGAACCGTTTATCAGATAGAGCGGGTGATGGACGGACAGTACGTAAATGGAAAATGACGCGCTTTGTCGACAAATGTAATGAAAAATCGTGAAGCGTTTCTTGGAAACTTTATAGCTTGGAATTCGAATCATTATACCAAATAAGGCAAACTATTAAAGTGACTAAGTAAATTCAGAGATAACTCGAAAGATTTAGCGAATATTACGCTTCCACAGCGTTTCATTAGCTGATAAAATACCATGAGATGAATCAAATGAATACCTGCCTTTTGCTTCAAATAGTAATTTATTCTGCGAACTATTCGAGGCGGCGAACGACTTGAACGGGACCTCGCGAGTGAATTCTCCATTCAGTTCTTCCAAAACTCCCTTCCTCAAATTCCACAAATACCGAGCAATTCAGATTCCATTTACGTCGCGAAATTCGGCAGAATAACTGGAGGAACAAAACGGAAAGACGATTTCCTCTTCGTTTTAATTTTTAGACGCGCCGGACACAATCGCGCGAAAGTCACGTGATGGGAATGTGCAGACAAAAGCAATGGGCGTCAAACCGCCGACGGAATATAAATTTGCCAGACAATGAGTCAATCCAGACAACCAAAGAAGAAAGGAGAGAACGATTGTAACGGGCGCATTGCGGCCGCCGCATTCTTGTGGAGAGCACACCAATCAGACCGAGGGCACTCCAAAACTGAATAGCGCAAAACAGCAAACTTTGATTATTGATGCGAGTGCGGATTACAATCCCGGATGCAGTCAAGTCATTTCAAGTCACTCTATTTGTGACTCTCGGTGGGTTGTCTTTTGGTCTAAGATAGAGAAACTTGCAGAATTCGTTCACTTTTTCCTCGGTGCCGTTTATGTTCGTAATAGTTCTACTAAGTAGTTACAGACTCTTAATTAATAACTTACATTTATAACTTTCGGAATACGACAATGTACAACATATTTGGAAATTTTGGAAAGCTCATCAGCTTGTATGTAACTCACGATGGAATTGCGTTGTCGCAAATTCTGCCATTTTCTTGGAATTTAAATTTGCGAAAAAGCCGCGACTCGCAAAAAGTGCCGCTTTTTGGGTTCCTTGGTTTAAATGTTTCTTCTCGGTGAATTTAGTTCCTCATCTGCGCCAGCGAAAAAGTACCACGAAAATTATATAGAATTACCTTTAATTAGGCGTTATAAATATGCGTTACGCATATCATAATAACGCACGTTATAAATATTAAGTCTGCAATAAATTGAAAATCCGATGTATTCGAATTTGGAATTATGTTCCGATAATATTCTTTTATTTCTCTTCGCTTCCATTTGAGGAAAGCGAAACTCCTTATCCTTCCAACTCCAGTAGTCCCCTCTTTTGTAAAACAGTTTTCTTGCGTACGAATCAAAGCAGCATTAGATTTACTTGATAAAAGTCTTATAGTCAAGTCGTCCATTCCTCTTAAGTGAGACACAATAGAACCGAGCGTCCACTAAGGGGGTGGTTGGTGGGGTTAAGCCCCACCCCCTAAATTTATACAAATATTTCGTTCAGAACCAAATTTTCAAGGGTACTATTAATAAATTTCTTTTGATAAGATTCAATTATTTCACATTGTATCGTAAATTGGAAGAAATTCAAAAGATTATTTGTAACAATCCTAAAGTTCAGTCCCCCCCAAGCGAAAATCCCTGTTGCGCCCCTGATTGGGNTGTAACTTCAAAACTCAGTAGAGGGGTTCTTGAATAGCCAAGTGGGCTTCGCGTTCGCCTTTGGTAGAAGCGGTCCCGGGTTGGATTCCCAGTGAGGACCCATTTGTGAGAAAGTTGTCGAAGCACTTTAATACTAATACTACTAATACTAAATCAGTGGATGAAAATCGTTTATGAAGAGCCTATATAATAGCCACTATTTCATCTAGATTTAACTTCTATTTGGAAAAAATCGATATGATCAGGCGTTACTTGGTGGAAAGCCATACTAAATGAAATTAAAATCCTTCGTAATTTTCCACAGGTAAACCTGTGGAAAATTACGAAGGATTTTAATTTCATTTAACATTTATACTAGTAATAATATAAGAAAAATCAATAAATTAATAACCCTCCACTCGTAACACTTTAAAGCGTCGTACCTTATTGACAGTACTTTTTACCAGCGATTGGTAATTTTACCGAATTTGCCCGAATCTGTCATATTTGTAAAACATTACGTAGTAATGCGGTCCATTGCCCTTTTATACTTGGAGAATGCAATGTGCTTATAACACTTGGTACCAATGGGCGAAATACGATAACAGAGGTCGGTTTCATCAACGTTGTAAATATCAATCGCCCTGAGATTCTATAAAAAAGTTGGAAATTCGGTAATTTCCCATAGTCCAGCGGCAGCGCTGCAATCTATATCCGCACTTCCCATTTAATATTTATTTTTCTTTTAATTTGCAAATTGATTTCCATCGAGGCAACCAACGTTACAAGGGATCGATCTCTGAGACATATAGTTACTTTTGGTTGTTCTTTCCACTCAGCATCAGAGAAGCTAATAGAGTAGATTAGGTAAGGTGTTAACACACCCCCTGCCGTACGCCACTGGCGACGCCAATGCGACAGTTTCATTTTCGTTCCTCGAGCTTCGGCTCGAATAAATGGCTGCCTCAGTAAAACGTAGGTCCGATCGCCCGATCAAACAGAATTGAATGTATTTACTATCTGTTCGATTCATTTAATATCTGAACTGATGTAATATTTGTGAAAGTCCATGCAAGCGATGTGTTTCTGCTTTTAAACAATATTTATCATGAGTTAAGTGACTTTGTAGCAACCTTTTTGGGGCAAATGAAGCGATATAAACAAAAATTAATCGGCATCTCTGCCAATAAATTGCATCAGCCGTACTTGTTGTAACTCACGCTGAAATTGGTAAGAAAACTCCTCTGCTCATACAATTGAGTGATGAGAAGTCCCCGTTCGCAGAGAATTCAAATTGTTCACGCGCAGTTGCCGGATCGGGCCTGCTACGATTGCTCCAAGGCAGATGCGAGGACGCGCAGCGCCAACTGGTCGTCGCATCCTAACTTCGTCAAAAAGGCATATCACTAGAATGCATGGACGGGAGCCCTCTATAAGATTACTCTATGGTTCTGAGTATCTGTGATTTGGCTGTGAAGTTTTAGATATTTTGATGTCTCTGACCCAACTCGTTGCCTGTTTTTGCATTATATCTTTCTCATATAATATTCTCTATACCTACTCATGAAATGCAGTCAGTTATTTTGTGAATTCTTTGGAGCTCACTCTACTCACGTGTCCGTGATATTTTGATTATTTGTTTATCTTAATGTCGCTGTGAATGCTGTGGTATTATTTTCCGAAGTCTTTATAATGATGACTTTTTGTCGTACGTATTGCGCGGTTGTTGCGTCCTTTCTTAGGTACTGGAGTGACGTGCGCTGTTTTCCGTGATATGGGAACAGTACATTCATCTAACGATTTCCGGTAGAAGACGAGGAGAAGGGGAGCAATCTCATAAGCTAAAGGTCAACTTTTATGACTACTGCTGGACTACTAGTTCATACGGGTTGCTAGACAACATTTTTTCCCAAGGACCTTATACTACCTTTTCACTCCATTCTTAATTCGGTGTGTTCCCTTTGTCGCTTCGACGCCCACTCTGCAATTACCCGTAAAACAAGTACGAAGCAGGAATCGTTACTAAATAGAAAAGCAATTGACGGCATGCCGTCAATTGTTCAATGCTATGGCAGTCGTTCCGTTACTCAAGCAAGGCTTGTTGCCATAGCGATAAGCAAAAAAAATAGAAAGCAATAAATTAGACGCAAAGACAAACGATGAAAACAATAATATCTCTGGAAACTTATTTAATCAACATAAAGATAATCTGATTTATTTAGGAATTCTTTTGAAATTCACCAGAGACCACAAGTCGGGTCCCCTCGGCGTGCACCATTACGGGAGTCGTGAACCAATCACGGGAGATTGGAGGTCGGGGCCATCCAACACCTTCGCCACGGACCAAGTAATAAAGCCTTTGTATTGTTTCGAAGTACGCGTCAGTAATTGACCCGAACAGCTCCCTTGATTTCTTCGCGACAATAAGGTATTCACGCGTTTATACAGCTGCTTGCCGTCAAGGTTTTTATTTTGACTAATGTCACTACAATTTTCAATAATGTTTTTATAAGTCGATGTATCACTCATCTTGTACAACTTATTTCAAATAATAATGAATTTATTTATCCAACGACATACTTAAGCAATGTTTATTTTAATAAACATTGCTTAAAAGCATGTCTGGGACTAATTGTCATTGGTTGTTACAATTACACTACGTATGTTAGATAATTACAAGCCTACGTTACATTTAATTACAGTAAACATTTTATAACCATCATACATTACTTAGCGATATCAAATATACATAGTTACAAAAATATCGAAAAATCGCTTTCTACAGCGTTTGAGCGTAACGCAAAGTATAAAAAAAAGTTCTTAACTTAAATACCTCTTGTTGCTTATGTAGAGGAAACTCCACGTTAACATAAACTTTCGTAGACCTTTGTGACCCATTCTACGTTTTGATGGGAGTACCGCTGATTTTTCTCTAATAAAGTAATATCTGCAATATTTACCTTCTGATGTAGTAAAAATAGCAAAGGCAAATACCATAACCATCTTTCGACAAAGTCTTTAAGAAAAATTGAAGTCGCGGAAAGTGTAGTGAAAATGGATTTTTCCATAAACCTTCAGTTGAGGAGTTTTCCCCCACAACCCAATTCTTTGTGTTTTTTATTGTCTGCCTGTTTGTACTTGCAATTTTCATATACTGTGTGTAGCATTTTTCTTTTTCTTATGTTTGCCAGATTGTTGAGATGTTTTAATTTATTTTTTCATTATTTTTTTTAAGATTTAGGTTAATTTTAGGATCGATCTCTGTGACCACGGATATTCACCACGATCATTTCTCTCTCAAACCCATCGTCCGAAGGACTCGGTTTGTTCGACACGTGTCTTCATTTAGAAGTTCCTTTTCCTTTTGTGGCGCAGCTTAATTGCTTAAGACGCCGTCGCAAACATCCCCTTTTTCGGGTCTCTGCTCACGGATGCACTTGTCATAAAATTTTCTCGCTCAGCGTTAACAAGGAGTTCGCCACATTAAAAAGTTTGCCTCTCATGGGAAATAAAAATAAAGCTAGAGGCCATTTGCCCACTGTTTTTTTTTCGACTCTCTTTGAAAGGCCTCTATTCTTTCCTCGGATTTTTTCCTAGAGGAAAAGCAAATGAACGGGACGATTAATTTACAGCGAGACGCTCTCTCGTTATGTTTTTTGGACTCCGCATGTGCGGCAAAACCGCTGACGCCGTTATTCGTGGAATAATAAACTCCCTGTGTCCTTCCAATCGTAAGGTGCTCGGCCATTTACAGTTCGCTGACAATTGAGTCACGCACCTCGTGACACACTTGACGCCTCCTCATCTGTATGCAAATCTCATCTACGAGGGCATTCACAAAAGCCGTCCCTCTAAGTTGTTTCTTCAAGCAGGGCCGGTCGGAGGAAATTTGGCGTTTTCAGTACTCTTACTATAAGACTTACATGAAAATTAATTTACAATTTAGCTTTATTTAATTAACAAAAAGTTCAGTAATAATGTTAATTACGATTTCTTTCATATTACCAATCCAATTATTATCACTTTAAATTAAAACTAATACAATATGTTAATAGCTATTACATTCAGTCCGAAATTGGGTGATTATTATTGGTTGTGATCAAGTATTGAAATTTTAATAAAAAATTGATTCTACAAAGAAAAAACTCACCAGAAAACTTCCGAATGCGTACCTTTATTATAATATATCCGTTGGGAACCAAATTCTACTTCTGAAAAAAAACTCTTAAATTGAGAATCGTCTATGCAGAGGGAAAACCCCAAAAATTGTTGTATAATTTTTCTATAAAAACATTGAAGACAATCGCCCGTCATAAAACCCTTGGACAAATGTCATGCGCCCCGGGTGACGGCCCTGTCTTCGAAGTCCCTTTTACCCTGTAATTGCATTTACTCTACTTTCTATTGATTGATTTTTCCCTAAAGATGATTACTGAGAACACTGCCACCTAAATAGTATCAGTTTAGGATCTAGAAACTTGTCAATCAACTAGGATAGACTCCAACTTTGATTCTATCCTAGTTGAATTTGTGGTACCTTCTCTCCCCACACACAACGTAATTTTTACGAAATCTTTCGTTACCACTAAAATTTAAAATGTTTGTCTCTTCCCTAATGATGCATCCAAGAAGAGCTAATCCCCGTTGGTCTCGTGCCAGCTGACTCCCTTGTTTGAAACAGGGACAGTGAGATTGTTAATTTTTTACACGATCAATGCTCTTATATTACAATGACAATGACAAAAGACATTTTTCGAGTTAAATGGAGGACTTTACTACAGTATAATGTGATTTAAATAACTTAATCACGTGGTCTGAGAGAAATCTTTCGTATTTCAGTATTACTAAGTTTTCTGCAATTACACAATTACTATAATAAACAATATGATCGAGATCAATATGATTGAGGCTGATTATTTAGTGAAATATCACTCTTGTACGAAATATTGATGTAAAAGATCTTGGATTTATGTTTGATGCTAAGGTGACCTTTTCTAATTAAAATATTAAGTTTCACTATGCCTGTAAGTAAATTGCATGATTTTTGTAGTATTTTACCATTAAATTGCGATTGAAGTGTCGTATGTTTATTTTGTTGGAATTTCGTCCTGTGCTTTAGAACCCTCCTACTACGGATTTTGGAACTTTTCTGAAAACTCTATTCTTGTTGAAGTATTGTTAGTATTGTTACAGCTTTTGGCTGTTGTTGAAGTATTGTTACAGCTTTACTAGATAATAATGTAATCATGTAAGGTAAACGACTAGCTCATTAAAGAAAAGATAAGAATTGGTTCATTGGGAAACTGTCTCAAATCCCCTCTCGGCAAGTTCCTGGATCTACCCCTGCACTCTACCAATATATTTGGAGAGGGAATGAAGCTAATTAATCAAGATGAAGAGTGAGGTATCCCCCCCCTTATTGAGCCACGATCTTATGAGTGAACCCAGTCTACCAAAAACGGCAACAAAACGACAACACATTTCGTACCGCAGTGGGTTTCGTACTATTGCAGCCACGAGCGAAAATGAGATAAAAGTGGATGTAACGCATATTTCCGTCTTCTACACTGCAATAATTAAAAAGAGAGAAATAGTCCATTCGTCGACAGCATTTCGTAGTAAACAGCCAAGTGGATTCACTGGCCATCGCTCTCTGCCATCCGATTTCCTCCCTAATCTAGTTCAATCCTCTACGAGACACGCTGCCGGTGCTACATTTTCATTTCTCTTCTCCAGGCAGTGCGTGGTTAAGCGCCATGGATTCAAGATTACTTTTCAGAACCGCAAATTTTCCTTAAAATGTAAACTCGCGAACTAAAGAAGGTGCAGCGCAAGGCGATTTCTTAGGAAGTGCTGGGAAAGAAACGTAAGCAAATACTCGTATTCTTGGGCGCAGGTTGGAAACCTTTCAGAGAAAGGAGATTAAGCTGCGATTGCTTGATAAATTCACAGAAAATGAACGTGCGGAAGACGTTTTCGATAGTATGCGACCCACTTCTGCTAGTTGTGCCGATCCGAGCGTAAGATAAGAAAAAAGGCGAGGACAAGTCGTTGTGGGGACTCACTCTTTCCACGATAACAACCAGCTAAAGAGTTACTTGAACATTCGATCTTTACACCCCCTGCCGCACGCCGAAAGGCGACTTCCAAGGTATATGCTCCCCTCACGACAGGTTAGGTCTGAAATCTGAAATCGAATATATTTGCATTGTCACAGAGCACATACGCACTTAGAAACACACAAACAAGAATAGGCGCAGCTTCCGGTCAGCGGATCTATTTAATCGCTCCTGTGAAGATATTTTCATAATACGTTATCTGCGAGCATTAAGTAATGAAAGAGTTTTCTAAATTACACATTTCCACGAGAGCCACCGCTCATATCAGGTCAAACAAACGAATTCTTTCCTTTTAAGGACGAAGTTTTGTAAGTAACTTCTTCGACTACTATATTAAATACTTGAATTAAATTGAATAAGGCATATGTAACAACAAATTAATACGAAGGTCGTTCAATAAGTCCTTAGAAAATCCAAGAGATGGCGCTCCTAGTATAAGAAATGATTTGTTTTTAGTAAGCATCATTACTCACTGGATAGCTGTTAAAGTCTCAATTATATCCATCACAAGGTTTCATTTTCATTATTAATTGAAGCAAAACACATTTGTTTATTTGGAATAGTGAGTTTTGGGTTCTAAAAGTGAGTTTCGAGCGGTGATTAAACACTTCCAATTTAAAAGGCTTGACACCGAAAGAGATCAAAGCTGAGTTGGATGAAGTTAATCTGCTCCTGTGTTTGCAACTGTTTACTAATTGGTAAATGGCTTTAAACATGGTCGTACATCCACAAATTATGAACATAGTTCGGGACTTACAGTGGAAGAGACTACCATCGAAATGATTAACAAAATCGACGATTTGGTTTTGAGTGATCAACAAATCAGAGTGCGCGAAATAGTTGAGCACACAGGCATATCGTTAGACACAGCATTTTAAATTTTGCACGAAAAATTTAGTGTAAAAAAATTTCGGTAAGATGAGTGGCGTGTTTGATTTTAGAGGAGAATAGACGCATTCGTGTGGTCGACTCTGAAGCTATTTTGGCGCTTTTCCGTCGCAATTCTGTCGAGTTTCTCCGTCGATAGATAACTGTGGCCGAAACGTGGATACACTACTGCAATCCAGAGACAAAGGAATAGTCAAAACAGTGTGTTTTTGAATGCGAACGGGCTCCGAACGGTAGAATCGGCCGGCAAAGTGATGGCCACGGTTTTTGGGATTTGGATTTAAATCATCTAAACCGATTACTTGGAAAAGGTCAAACGATAACTGGAGAGTATTATGCGTCGCTATTATCTATGTTTATGTTTGTGGCCTGCAAGCCGCCTTTCGGCGTGTGGCAGGGGGTGCATGCACCATGACTCTATTTCCTTAATCGATTATTTTCGCGTATCGTTCGCCGAAAAAATGAGTTCTTGAATCTATTCGTTCTGGCATCTATTTCTCTGATCTTTCTGGCATTATCGGAACGGCCTATGTAGCATGGTAAACGCATTATATGTGCTACATCATCTCTAAACGTGATTTTTCTGAATTTGTCCGGTAAATTGATCCTTTGTTGAACTCTTCTAATTTCCAAATATTCCCATTTTGCGTACTGGAGCATCTGAGTGTCGCTCACTGATTTATCTTAGAAATTCTTCACAAAACGTATCGCCTTTCGCTGTACCTTTTTTAATTCTTTAATACAACACTTATCGACAGGGTCCCATACACTACACGCATACTCAAGATGAGGTCTGACAAACGGTTCCGCGACAACTGAGCGCGCGACAACTGAGCGCGTGACAACTGAGCGCGTGACAACTGAGCGCCTGCGACAACTGAGCGCGTGACAACTGAGCGCTTGCGACAACTGAGCGCGTCTCACAACTAAACTTAACCTAAAAACTATGTTATATTAATTTTGACAATCTGAATATCTGAATCGGCAGTATTTCCTTTGACCCTCAAATATATATCTTGCATAAATTCTATTTTTCTTGAATTGAAAGACCTTTAATCACTTATTTCAAGATTCTAGTTTTATATCATGTATTAGGTGACATTTTTTACATTAAAACTATGTAATTAATTTAGTATCACTCAAGTTCATTATTTCCAGCAATGTTTGAATCGGGAGAAATAATTAATGAATGAAGAATATTGAAGTACAAAACATTCAGCCTAGAAAAGAAGTACCAAATTTTTGCACATTGTAACTTAAGTTTATTTTTTGGCAACTCATCAAAACGTACATCCATCCATTTGAGGAAAAATTACTTTACAATATTATAGCAACTTCTTAATGATTGAAGAAAGTAATTGGAAACTTTTGCTTTAGGCAAATATTAGTATTCAAATGCTATTGCAGAATTTTGCTTCGATTACAGAAACTTTCTCTGAGATATATAAAATTTGATAGTAAGCACCCTATTTATAAGCGCGGAATATCGGGTACTTTCTTCGTTCTACCTGTGACGAAGGACGAAAGTTTAGGATTGGAGGACGAAATTACATGCTTGGAAGCTAGATGAAAGGTGCTAAAAGTGGTGTAACTTCTTCGTCTTTGGGAACGCTGCTACAGTTTTTTTTAACTGAACAAAACTGAAGTATTCATTATGAAAATGTCTGATGGTAGGTCCTCAAACTCAGGTGAACGATTTTATTTCATATCATTCTTATATAACATTTTTAATTGCAATGATTTACTACTATAAGAGGGAAAATTATTAACCTTTTAAAATAGATTTAAAGTAAAAACTTTATTTGGAAATCCAACAGAACCTAGCGAACGGTTGGTTCGAGCATCGGGCAATAACACGAAGATTTAATTTTTCTCACGGAATTAGTTGCATATATTCATATTACGTATGAAACTAAGGACTAATTAAGAGCAATTGGAATCAGTTTTACGTAAATTTAAATTATGAGGTACTTATCGGTCAATCATTAGTACCAGAAAGTGATGATGCAGTTTAAGCAAGAACATCCAAACAATAAATAAATTGGGAGTATTGTAAAGTAAGTTTTGAGGATTATAAATAGGGAAAATTTTTAATTACGTTCAGAAAACTATGAGTATGATGATTTACCCTTTGCTTTAAATAACAGTAACACAATATTATGGCAATATTCGTCTTCTCGTAACAATCCAAAAAGTATCATACCTTAAAATATAAAGTTATGAGAAATCCTTTGATTAACGTTAACGAATATAGGAAGAGTCAGCAGTCCGGGTCAAGATCCAAAATCGTAATTCAAGTAATTTGAAGTCACGAAATAGAGGTAAGGAGCCAACTGAACGATACGCACACGATGAATGCCGTAATGAAAGGATTTCGTTTACTATCATCATCTTGGTCTTTCAACGCTTCTTTTACCTAATAGCTTTTATTCCATACTTTGCTTTGGAAATCTTTGTCTAGCATTCGTTATCCATGTTTTTTCCTTAAAGCTTCATACTCTCAGTACTAAAATAGAATAGTTTATTGATACATAACATTTGCAACATTAACAGTACAAAGGAAGGAACCGTTTGCAGGTTGGTATCTCGTCTGTTATGCGCTAAACATTTTTACATGTTCATACAAGTATGTGTATGGATACATTAGTATGCCATTGCTTTTGAGGCTTGCTTGCAAGACTCTCTATACCCCAAATTTTACATAATGCGTATTACTTTCTTTTATGTTTTAAATATTGCCTCCGAACCTGGGGAATTTCCCCAAAGAATGATGCCATACTTCGAAAAAGTGGAAATAGGCATGATACACTGTTAAACTTCTTGACAGACTGGTAACTGCAGAGATAACTATCTATCTGCCGAGTCTAAACCTGAGTATCTTTTTTTTACTGTAGACGCCCGCCAATCAATGCAATACTGGTAATAATGTTATAGGAAAAACTATCGCAAAAAATATGTCATATATAATAATGACTATGAGTTAGTTGTGAGATGTCCTTAAATTAAATCAAATAGTATTTGTTAGACATTATGTATCGCTGTGTATACAATCTAAGTAAATATTTAGTATGTATTACTGGGAAAATATTTTATTAATTCTAGAAAATTTTTCGGTGTTTCGTCCTTAAATGTCTATTGTACCTTTTATACATTATTTGTTGATTGTTAGTGTATTGAAGGTAAATGAGCAAATCTGTGTTAAAAAGCTGTGAATAGAGCCTAATAAAAGGATTCTCAAAAGAAAACAGGTAATGTTCTAGATGGAATAACAGCATTTCCGAAGGAGAGGTGCATCCTAGAATTCCTTCGAACAGTTGGAAGTATTACAATGACCATCTCTTCATCTCCGCTTCCCTGATCCTCTACACGATGGTCCGGGTCCCAGACCCTACTCCACCACTAACACTCACCTACTAACACTTCCCTTCCTCCCGTGTTCTCTTTTATACATATACTCTGTTAAAAAATTGTCTTTTCGCTCTTAAAATGCACATATTCTGTAGTATAGGTAAAACAACAGGAGAAAAAATGAATTCACGAACAAATATTTAATAGTAAACAGAAATACTGCCTATGAAGTTTAATGTTATAAATTTTCATCAGTAGTTAATGAGATAGGTATATAAAATAGGAGTTTATAACAAATTGTAATAGTGATAAGGAAATACTACCGTGCAGTAGCTTTATTGCTGATACGGTTCTCAGGAATAGGTTTCGTATAATAGAGATATGAAAGAGGTATAAAAAGGATTTTAATTGTTATTTTAAGGTCTTACAATTCAAAAAAGAAATAACTTACATAATACTTATTTCTGCAGTGTTAGAAATTAGTAAAAAGGATTCCGATATCATTCAATACGCGTCCGTAAATCCGCTATTAGCAAATAAAAGACTAGGCCAACACTCATTTTTTCACACCTCCAAGAGCGTTACAATTAACTTAAAATTATAGCATTTCTATGTTATTATATATAATTAGAGTTCCTCAAACAGTGCTCGCTGAAAACGAGACGCGCTCAATTTTTCGAATAAAAAGCTAAAAATATAAGTGATAAATCAATTACATAGTATTAATATAAAGTAATACATTATATAGCGTTTATATAAAACTAAAATATGGAAATAGTGGATTAAAGGTCTTTAAATTCAAGAAAAATAGAATTTATGCAACATATATAATTGAGGGACAAACGAAATACTGACGACAAAATTTAAAGGAAATGCTGCTGACAAAATTTAATAGATTACTAAGAAATACTGTTACAGCTACACCTCTTAAACAAAGAAGCGTATAACTATAACGATATTTGAAAAACTATGCCATCCGTAAGATTGTCAGAAATTAATATAACATAGTTTTACGTTAACTGAAGTAGTGAGACGCGCTCAGTTGTCGCAGTGCTGAATCGGTCTAGATCTTTGTTAATACACATATTGTTTAACATAAATAAAGTTAATATAGAACGTAGAATGTTAAAATTGTATATGGTGTGATTTAAACGTCTTTAAGTTCACGTGAAAAGAATTTATGTCACATATATCGAAGAGTTGACGTAAATACTGCCGACGACATTTAAACGAAATACTGCCGTCATTCGTGGTTAAACAAAGAAATAACTCACTATAACAGTATTCCACATATGATGCTATCTGTCAGATTGTCAAAATTAATATAACATAGTTTTTAGGTTAAGTTTAGTTGTGAGACGCGCTCAGTTGTCGCAGGCGCTCAGTTGTCACGCGCTCAGTTGTCGCAGGCGCTCAGTTGTCGCAGGCGCTCAGTTGTCACGCGCTCAGTTGTCACGCGCTCAGTTGTCACGCGCTCAGTTGTCGCAGGCGCTCAGTTGTCCGGCCACGCTGACAAACGCAAGATAACATCGCTCGCGAACTTTTTCGTCGCTCCGACCGACTATTCTCTTTACGAAGCCGAGTTTTTTAACTGCTTTTCCGCATATATTATGGATGTGAGTACTCCATGGTAAGTTATTCGTGAGAGTTACTCCAAGATATTCCACTGACTCTACTGTTAATAAGTTAATCCCACGGAGACTGTACGGATAATCTTTAATAATAGATTTTCTTTCGAAGAAGTTAACTACTGAACATCTGTCTACATTTAGCTCTAATTGACAATCATCACACTATTTCATAATGTTATCTAAATCATTCGACAGAGTTAGTCTATCCTCTTTACTCACTATTTCCCTGTAAATTACCGTATCGTCTGCAAATATCCTAACTTTACTATCAATAAGATTGCTGAGGTCGTTAATGTATACTAAAAATACTAACGGTCCGATTACACTACCCTGCGGGACGCCCGAGGTCACCTTTACCACGTTAGAACTAATACCGTCCAGCACTACGCGCTGCTCTCTAGGTAGCCTCGCAGCGGCTTTTAATTTAGAATGCAAACGACTTTCTTTTTTTAGAGCTTTCCTTTTCTCTTTATTATACCAACTGGGTTCGTTGGTTTGATTTGAAAGCTTCGAGGGAACATATTTGTTAATAAGGTTGCGGATTGTCCTGACAAAGAGATTCCAAGTGTCTTCGGTATTTAAACAAATCATGCGCGTTTCATACAATAGATAAACAGGTATGAGTTGATTACAAAATCCCTCAAAATCAGCATTCGAGTAGAGATATACTTTGCGCTTCGGTTTTCTGTGCTTTACTAAGTTAACGTCGAAATCTATAACTACGGCTCTATGGTCGGATATTCCATCAGCGATTGAGGTGTTTGATATTCTATCGGGCGTAATGGTAAGAAAAAGATCTAATGTTTCCTTCCCAGGTAGGCTCTTTAACTGTCTGATGTAACGAATTTGTTTGCGTTATATTCAATAAGGTTCTGCAAGAGTGGCTATCTCGGGCTCCTTTCTTAGCTACGTGGTTCAGCCAATCGATATCCGGAAGATTAAAATCCCCTCCAATTAGAGTTACACTATTGTTATTTTTCCGCGAATAAAAGTTAATTTCTTCGTGAAGGCTGCGCAAAACCTGACGTGAAGAGTTGGGTGGCCGGTAGAAGGCGCATACATTTATATTCGGCTTATTGGATTGACTAATAGTGCACCAGACGCTCTCGATGCAACTGTTTCGATACGTATGTGAATTACTCCGTAGAAAACTTTTAACCGCTATAAATACACCACCACCCACTTTTTCCTGACGGTCCTTACGATATGTCTTAAAATCTTTCGGAAACACGTCGTGGTCGTTAATATCCTCTGTTAGCCAGCTTTCTGTGCCTATAATTATGTCGGAGTCGTTACTTCGGATGAAATGCTCAAGATCCGCTGCTTTGTTTTTAATGCTTCTACAGTTAATAACGGCAACCGATAATTTATTAACTTTGGGTGAAGCCCGAGTGTCGCACTGTGGGTCGTTTACGCTTTTTACTGGAATTTTGACAGTGTTTACTTCTTTTTCTCTAATTACACGTAAATCGGATTCTATTGTATTATTACCATACCCGTCATATGACGTTCCCCTTATCCTAAAAAATACCTACATTTCTCGTAAATCCTATGAGTCACCCCGCTCGCCGCCTCGGCAGTATAGTGGACACCAGAGCCGTTCAAGGCGAGGGGGTACAATCGGAGGGTCGGCCGAAGGCCCACAAAGTCAGCTCCCATGCCCCGACAGAACTGCCATAGCCTCGCATTCAGTCCATCTATTTTTCTCCGAACACGACGGCCACAGCCGCTCCGCCGGACAGTGCTACAGATGGATTGCGGCACATCGATGCCAAGCGACCCCCGCACGCGCTCAACCTCGGAATTCGGGTCCTTAAAAGAACCCAGAATATCCTCGGGAGCGCGGTGACAGGTATCGTTGACCCCGACATGGGCCACTACCCGCAGCCGAGAGCAAGAGTCCTTGGCCGCCGCACCTACCGCACCCGTGACGTGGGCCACACGCCCTGANTGCGTACCTTTATTATAATATATCCGTTGGGAACCAAATTCTACTTCTGAAAAAAAACTCTTAAATTGAGAATCGTCTATGCAGAGGGAAAACCCCAAAAATTGTTGTATAATTTTTCTATAAAAACATTGAAGACAATCGCCCGTCATAAAACCCTTGGACAAATGTCATGCGCCCCGGGTGACGGCCCTGTCTTCGAAGTCCCTTTTACCCTGTAATTGCATTTACTCTACTTTCTATTGATTGATTTTTCCCTAAAGATGATTACTGAGAACACTGCCACCTAAATAGTATCAGTTTAGGATCTAGAAACTTGTCAATCAACTAGGATAGACTCCAACTTTGATTCTATCCTAGTTGAATTTGTGGTACCTTCTCTCCCCACACACAACGTAATTTTTACGAAATCTTTCGTTACCACTAAAATTTAAAATGTTTGTCTCTTCCCTAATGATGCATCCAAGAAGAGCTAATCCCCGTTGGTCTCGTGCCAGCTGACTCCCTTGTTTGAAACAGGGACAGTGAGATTGTTAATTTTTTACACGATCAATGCTCTTATATTACAATGACAATGACAAAAGACATTTTTCGAGTTAAATGGAGGACTTTACTACAGTATAATGTGATTTAAATAACTTAATCACGTGGTCTGAGAGAAATCTTTCGTATTTCAGTATTACTAAGTTTTCTGCAATTACACAATTACTATAATAAACAATATGATCGAGATCAATATGATTGAGGCTGATTATTTAGTGAAATATCACTCTTGTACGAAATATTGATGTAAAAGATCTTGGATTTATGTTTGATGCTAAGGTGACCTTTTCTAATTAAAATATTAAGTTTCACTATGCCTGTAAGTAAATTGCATGATTTTTGTAGTATTTTACCATTAAATTGCGATTGAAGTGTCGTATGTTTATTTTGTTGGAATTTCGTCCTGTGCTTTAGAACCCTCCTACTACGGATTTTGGAACTTTTCTGAAAACTCTATTCTTGTTGAAGTATTGTTAGTATTGTTACAGCTTTTGGCTGTTGTTGAAGTATTGTTACAGCTTTACTAGATAATAATGTAATCATGTAAGGTAAACGACTAGCTCATTAAAGAAAAGATAAGAATTGGTTCATTGGGAAACTGTCTCAAATCCCCTCTCGGCAAGTTCCTGGATCTACCCCTGCACTCTACCAATATATTTGGAGAGGGAATGAAGCTAATTAATCAAGATGAAGAGTGAGGTATCCCCCCCCTTATTGAGCCACGATCTTATGAGTGAACCCAGTCTACCAAAAACGGCAACAAAACGACAACACATTTCGTACCGCAGTGGGTTTCGTACTATTGCAGCCACGAGCGAAAATGAGATAAAAGTGGATGTAACGCATATTTCCGTCTTCTACACTGCAATAATTAAAAAGAGAGAAATAGTCCATTCGTCGACAGCATTTCGTAGTAAACAGCCAAGTGGATTCACTGGCCATCGCTCTCTGCCATCCGATTTCCTCCCTAATCTAGTTCAATCCTCTACGAGACACGCTGCCGGTGCTACATTTTCATTTCTCTTCTCCAGGCAGTGCGTGGTTAAGCGCCATGGATTCAAGATTACTTTTCAGAACCGCAAATTTTCCTTAAAATGTAAACTCGCGAACTAAAGAAGGTGCAGCGCAAGGCGATTTCTTAGGAAGTGCTGGGAAAGAAACGTAAGCAAATACTCGTATTCTTGGGCGCAGGTTGGAAACCTTTCAGAGAAAGGAGATTAAGCTGCGATTGCTTGATAAATTCACAGAAAATGAACGTGCGGAAGACGTTTTCGATAGTATGCGACCCACTTCTGCTAGTTGTGCCGATCCGAGCGTAAGATAAGAAAAAAGGCGAGGACAAGTCGTTGTGGGGACTCACTCTTTCCACGATAACAACCAGCTAAAGAGTTACTTGAACATTCGATCTTTACACCCCCTGCCGCACGCCGAAAGGCGACTTCCAAGGTATATGCTCCCCTCACGACAGGTTAGGTCTGAAATCTGAAATCGAATATATTTGCATTGTCACAGAGCACATACGCACTTAGAAACACACAAACAAGAATAGGCGCAGCTTCCGGTCAGCGGATCTATTTAATCGCTCCTGTGAAGATATTTTCATAATACGTTATCTGCGAGCATTAAGTAATGAAAGAGTTTTCTAAATTACACATTTCCACGAGAGCCACCGCTCATATCAGGTCAAACAAACGAATTCTTTCCTTTTAAGGACGAAGTTTTGTAAGTAACTTCTTCGACTACTATATTAAATACTTGAATTAAATTGAATAAGGCATATGTAACAACAAATTAATACGAAGGTCGTTCAATAAGTCCTTAGAAAATCCAAGAGATGGCGCTCCTAGTATAAGAAATGATTTGTTTTTAGTAAGCATCATTACTCACTGGATAGCTGTTAAAGTCTCAATTATATCCATCACAAGGTTTCATTTTCATTATTAATTGAAGCAAAACACATTTGTTTATTTGGAATAGTGAGTTTTGGGTTCTAAAAGTGAGTTTCGAGCGGTGATTAAACACTTCCAATTTAAAAGGCTTGACACCGAAAGAGATCAAAGCTGAGTTGGATGAAGTTAATCTGCTCCTGTGTTTGCAACTGTTTACTAATTGGTAAATGGCTTTAAACATGGTCGTACATCCACAAATTATGAACATAGTTCGGGACTTACAGTGGAAGAGACTACCATCGAAATGATTAACAAAATCGACGATTTGGTTTTGAGTGATCAACAAATCAGAGTGCGCGAAATAGTTGAGCACACAGGCATATCGTTAGACACAGCATTTTAAATTTTGCACGAAAAATTTAGTGTAAAAAAATTTCGGTAAGATGAGTGGCGTGTTTGATTTTAGAGGAGAATAGACGCATTCGTGTGGTCGACTCTGAAGCTATTTTGGCGCTTTTCCGTCGCAATTCTGTCGAGTTTCTCCGTCGATAGATAACTGTGGCCGAAACGTGGATACACTACTGCAATCCAGAGACAAAGGAATAGTCAAAACAGTGTGTTTTTGAATGCGAACGGGCTCCGAACGGTAGAATCGGCCGGCAAAGTGATGGCCACGGTTTTTGGGATTTGGATTTAAATCATCTAAACCGATTACTTGGAAAAGGTCAAACGATAACTGGAGAGTATTATGCGTCGCTATTATCTATGTTTATGTTTGTGGCCTGCAAGCCGCCTTTCGGCGTGTGGCAGGGGGTGCATGCACCATGACTCTATTTCCCTAATCGATTATTTTCGCGTATCGTTCGCGGAAAGAATGAGTTCTTGAATCTATTCGTTCTGGCATCTATTTCTCTGATCTTTCTCGCATTATCGGAACGGCCTATGTAGCATGGTGAACGCATTATATCCGCTACATCATCTCTAAACGTGCTTTCTCTGAATTTATCCAGTAAATTGATCCTTTGTTGGACTCTTCTAACTTCCAATGATTCCCATTTTGCGTCCTGTAGCATCTGAGTGACGCTCACTGATTTATGGTAGCAATTCTTTACAAAACGTATCGCCTTTCGCTGCACCTTTTCTAATTCTTTAATACAACACTTATTGGCAGGGTCCCATACACTACACGCATACTCAAGATGAGGTCTGACTAACGCAAGATAACATCGCTCGCGAACTTTTTCGTCGCTCCGACCGACTATTCTCTTTACGAAGCCGAGTTTTTTAAGTGCTTTTCCGCATATATTATGGATGTGAGTACTCCATGTTAAGTTATTCGTGAGAGTTACTCCAAGATATTTCACTGACTCTACTGTTAATAAGTTTATCCCACGGAGACTGTACGGATAATCTTTAATAATAGATTTTCTTTCGAAGAAGTTAACTACTGAACATTTGTCTACATTTAGCTCTAATTGCCAATCATCGCACCATTTCATAATGTTATCTAAATCATTCGACAGGGTTAGTCTATCCTCTTTACTCTCTATTTCCCTGTAAATTACCGTATCGTCTGCAAATATCCTAACTTTACTATCAATAAGATTGCTGAGGTCGTTAATGTATACTAAAAATAGTAACGGTCCGATTACACTACCCTGCGGGACGCCCGAGGTCACCTTTACCACGTTAGAACTAATACCGTCCAGCACTACGCGTTGCTCTCTATCGGAGAGAAAGTCCTTTATCCAATTTATTACCTCCGCATTGATTCCTGCAACTTTTAATTTGTACAATAATTTATGATGAGGGACCTTATCGAATGCCTTCCGAAAATCTAAAAATACCGCGTCGACTTGCCTTTTATTTTCGGCAGATTTTAGGATATCGTGTACTAATAATGCCAGTTGAGACTCACAAGATCGAGTCTTACGAAAACCGTGTTGATTCCTAACTATGAAATTTGACGTTTCGAGAAAGCCCATTAAAGAACTAGCAATTATGTGCTCCATTATTTTTCCGCTCAATGATGTTAGAGAGATAGGCCGATAATTCGCTGGATCCTCCTTAACGCCGCTTTTAAATATTGGAGTGACGTTCGCAATTTTCCAATCAGTCGGGACTTTACCTTCACTCATTGACTTATTAAATATTACTTTAAGAAAAGGTGCTACATTTTCCGCAACCTCCTTGAATACCCGAGCTGGTATGTCTTCAGGACCAGGAGCTTTATTTGGTTTAATCTGTCGCAATAGATTAATGATGCCGTCTTCCCTGAAGATGATATTCGACATCGCTTCAGGCCTATCAACTTCCGGTAGATTATCTGATGTACTATTAGAAGTGAAAACGCTTCGGAAGAAATCATTTAAAATATTCGCTTTACCCTTAGCATCGTTGATTAAATTACCGCTATTATCTTTCAACGAACTTACAGTTTGCTCTTTACCTTGGACCTCACGTACGTATGACCAGAAAGCTTTTGGGTCCTCGTCTAAGTATTCGCATAAAACCTTCTTTTTAAATTGACGCAGGGCATCTCGCATTGTTCGTTTCGTCACCGATTTTGCTTCTTTATATTCGCTCTTTACTTGATTTGTGTTGACACTGTTGGGTAGCCTCGCAGCGGCTTTTAATTTAGAATGCAAACGCCTTTCTTTTTTTAGAGCTTTCCTTGTCTCTTTATTATACCATCTGGGTTCGTTGGTTTGATTTGAAAGTTTCGAGGGAACATATTTGTTAATAAGGTTGCGCATTGTCCTGACAAAGAGATTCCAAGTGTCTTCGGTATTTAAACAAATCGTTCGCGTTTCATACAATGGAAAATCAGATATGAGTTGATTACGAAATCCCTCAAAATCAGCATTCGAGTAGAGATATACTTTGCGCTTCGGTTTTCTGTGCTTTACTAAGTTAACGTCGAAATCTATAACTACGGCTCTATGGTCGGATATTCCATCAGAAATTGAGGTGTTTGATATTCTCTCGGGCGTATTGGTAAGAAGAAGATCTAATATGTTTCCTTCCCTGGTAGGCTCTTTAACTGTCTGATGTAACGAATTTTTTTGCATTATATTCAATAAGGTTCTGCAAGAGTCGCTATCTCGGGCACCTTTCTTAACTACATGGTTCAGCCAATCGATATCCGGAAGATTAAAATCCCCTCCAATTAAAGTTACGCTGTTGTTATTTTTCCGCGAATAAAAGTTAATTTCTTCGTTAAGGCTGCGCAAAACCTGACGTGAAGAGTTGGGTGGCCGGTAGAAGGCGCATACATTTATATTCGGCTTATTGGATTGACTAATAGTGCACCAGACGCTCTCGATGCAACTGTTTCGATACGTATGTGAATTACTCCGTAGAAAACTTTTAACCGCTATAAATACACCACCACCCATTTTTTCCTGACGGTCCTTACGGTATATCTTAAAATCTTTCGGAAACACTTCGTGGTCGTTAATATCCTCTGATAGCCAGCTTTCTGTGCCTATAATTATGTCGGAGTCGTTACTTCGGATGAAATGCTCAAGATCCGCTACTTTGTTTTTAATGCTTCTACAGTTAATAACGGCAATCGATAATTTATTAACGTTGGGTGAAGCCCGAGTGTCGCACTGTGGGTCGTTTACGCTTTTTACAGGAATTTTGACGGTGTTTACTTCTTTTTCTCTAATCACTCGTAAGTCGGATTCTATTGTATTATTACCATACCCGTCATATGACGTACCCCTTATCCTAAAAAATAACTACAGTGCTCGTAAATCCTATGAGCCACCCCGCTCGCCGCCTCGGCAGTATAGTGGACACCAGAGCCGTCCAAGGCGAGGGGGTACGATCGGAGGGTCGGCCGAAGGTCCACAAAGTCAGCTCCCATGCCCCGACAGAACTCCCATAGCCTCGCATTCAGTCCATCTATCTTTCTCCGAACACGATGGCCACAGTCATTCCGCGGGACAATGCTGCAGATGGAAAGCCGCACATCGATGCCAAGCGACCCCCGCACGCGCTCAACCTCGGAATTCAGGTCCTTAAAAGAACCCAGAATATCCTCGGGAGCGCGGTGACAGGCATCGTTGACCCCAACATGGGCCACCACCCGCAGCCGAGAGCAACCAGTGTCCTTGGCCGCCGCACCTACCGCACCCGTGACGTGGGCCACACGCCCTGAGGGAATACACCAAGATGTAACCCTCATGTCACCTCCCTCCTTCTCCGCCTTTTCCCGCAAAGGAGCCACCAACCGCTTGACGTTTGAGCTCCCTATGAGTACAACCCCCCCACCCCGACTTCCTTTAGGCGCAGCTACTTTGGAGGGTGGAGCGGCAGGCATGGTCTTCCGAACGGGCTCATCGGTACCTTCCAGCGCCGAGAACCTATTGCGGACAGGGGCAGGGTTCGTCGTCGCCTCCCCAGCGCCCTTGCCAGCCCTCGCAGCTCCTCCACTCCTCGTAGCCACCCTCCACTCGGGTTCCAGGAGTGGAGCAGAGCCCGAGAGGTTAGGAGTGGGCATCACCGCCTCCGACCAACCAGCGTTGACTCTGGGGCGAGCCACAGACGTCGACGCGGAAGGAACTGCCGCAGAGTTGGGAGCTCCCCTCCCCTTCATCGAGGTACTTCCACTCCTTAGAATCAACGACTTAGACTTCTTTCTATTTCCCCACTTAAAAGAATGGTTTGACGGCAACGGTTCATCTCAAAACGAAGAGATCATCGCCCAAGCAGATACCTATTTTGAGGACTTTCGGAAATCCTAGTTTTGGGAGTGCTGAAAATTTTGGTAAAATTTGGTAGGCTTCAATATTTGGTAAAAATGGGCAATAACACCTCACACGGTTCAATAATGTTTATCAATATGATGTATGTGACGATCTTGCTTTGATTAACGACGGACGTAGCTATGTTTTCTCCGAGTGACTTTGATTCGCGCGTAGTTATTGCGTTGGCTGTGGCACTCAGGAAGTGAAAGGCAGGGGAAAGTGTGGGTCAAAGAATTTGTTGCAGAAGCGTCTTAATTCTTCGCTAGCCCATTTTAGTGTCAATAAATTGGAGAAAAATGTAATATTGCATGTTATTAATAAACGATAAACGGTATATGCAGCGGTACTTATTTTTGATGCACCATCTGACTGCAGCGCCAACGGTGGCATGCCTTTGAAACTATAAGTTATCTTCCGCAGACCCAAGATGCCTGTACCCCGACTGAATGAATGATATACTCCTCACACGTGGCAAAAATATTGACATCTCTTCAATATATTGACAGAGCTTCAATAAAAATCAAATCGTTTTAATTTTCTTCAATCTTTTTTCCATCAGTTTTATTGTTTCAATATATCTCTCAGATGTTCGATATAATGAGCAATATCGATAACGAGTCAATTGACCGCGTAAGGTGGCTTTAGAGACTTATGTTTGAATCGGTGCCTACTAAATGAAATATTTCCTGAGTTGACATTGAATTCTCTCCAGGCCATGGTCTCCCTCTTTTGCGCATATAAATCGAACCAAGGATTCTCAACAGACAAGTGGCGCCTTCACGCGCAGTCTCTCTGTACCATTTTTTCTTAATGTCCATGAATCAGTAGCAGAAAAAGAGACAGAATATCCTCTTAATCGGAATCATTCTGCGTGTTTTATTATTTGCGGTAATATTTACACTCAATTTGTAAGCTAATGGAAAGCATTAGGAAAATTAAACTTTTTATTCGAACACCCTGTATTGAGTATTTCTGAGGCACGAAGTTTCGCGTTTATCTTATGTTAATTTCCAGAGATATAAAATGCCAAACTTTAAATTTTTTTGTCCTATTGGTCAACTTGGCCAATTTTAAATGAGAATATGGTTAATGTTCACACAAAACTTCATTGAAATCTGTGATGGTTTAGCTGGGACCATTGGTCCACTTGACATGAAATAATACACAAAAGGAATGACCCCACACTCAAGACCAACGCAACGTAACATCGCTCTCTTCGCTCCAACCGACTATTCTGTCGACGAAGCCGAATTTCTTAGGTGATCGTCCACATACAGTAAAACCTCTCTAAAGTGAACACTCATTGGACAATTCAAAATCACTGACAGTTGGTAGACAGAATAGCAAGACAATGTTATAAGAGATAACGAGAGATTTAAACTTAAAATGAATTGAAAGTTTTAAAATTAATATTTTTAAATATATGCAATGTAAATATAATTGTTTTAAACTTCTAATTTTTAAGGAAACATATTGATAAGTCCTCACACCCACATATGTGGTCACTGGTCATAGTAGAGAGGTGATCACTACACGCACTGAACGTCTCAACTAGCCGACAGAGACCCACCGTTGGTGCAACGGCCTTTTGAAGGGATACATCATTTAATTAATCCTACGAATGAGGAATCTCGTAATAGTGCACTGAACGCACTTCGCATGTCGTACTGTATGTTACGGATGTTGGTACCCATGCTAAGTAATTCGTGAGGATTCCAATATATTCCACCGATTCAACTGATGATAAGCTTTTCCCTCGGATACTATACGAATAACCATTGGCAATAGTTTTTCGAAGAACACCTGAACATTTGTTAACATTAAGTTAAATTACGGCAGGTTCGAAGAACCATTGCACCACAGTATTTGTTGCAGACATAGTCAAGTCTTCTATCCCGAACTTCTCTTTCCAAATTCATTATCGGAAGCCTTCGCGGAATCACTCTTCGCTCTTTTTATTTCAATTCCAAGTTATTTCCGCAAACATCGCCTTTCAATGTAAAGGCAGAATGATATTGTCATACATATCCTTGGCTGCAAGCTCTCATCTCACAAATATTGATCTGTTTGTTATCTCCCCGAATAGCTGACTCGCCGCTGCCACGTGCACGACTTTTAAATGGCAGAAATAGCGATAGGCGGCGCCACTGAGGCGTCATTTCTATAAACAAAGTCCACGTACCGTAACTCCGTAAATATTGTGCCCACGCTCAGCGAAAGAAAGAACTTCTCTGTTCACTGCAGCCAAGATTACAGCAGAAATATTTCAGAATTCCCGACGACAAAAAACGGAGGTTTTGAATTCATTGGGAGCAGTCTTGTAGAATTCGGTCGCAGTAAAGTATCGCGGAAAAATGAAATTTTTCTCAATCACTTCCTATTTAATGCTTCTAAGTCACACGTGTTTCTGCTTCCAAAAAATGACACACGAAACTTAATTCTTCTGCCATCTTCTTGAGGATAGAGGAAATTTTATCTTACCATAATACTACTTTTTTAGAAATCTTGTTCGTGGCTATGAGCATGGTTGATGCTGATTAGTCACCCCGTATTGAATACTATCTAAAGTGAGATTCAATGAAGCTGTTCTTCTTCCACTCGTAGCACACTCGAGGAAAGAAATTGCTAAATATTCCATCATCTTGTCTTAGAAGCCTCACTCTCACGGAATTTGGTTGTTTTGAAAAGAAAGCTGAGATTTCGATAGGCTTTAGAGTTATCCAACATCTTTGTATTTAGTTCCCAAATTGCTGAAAAATCGATGGCTAATGAAGTCTCACTTTGTAAACTGACCAACTTGATACGTATTCATAAACTCTTTAAATAAATAAATAACGTCTTTATTTTGGGCGAAATTGAGACTTTAAATTCTCCTCTTCCATTTAACCCATCGTCGATATTAAAAAAAAATTTTAATTAACAATAATATCAAAGAGTTAAAAAATAGATAATAAAAGTTAACATAAACTCTTTACGCTGAAAGAATCTGCGATTTTAATGCCTTTAGATTACCTCAGCCGAAGGAAGGGACGAATAGGGTTCTGAAAGAGCAGGTTTCCATAAAACTATAGTTTCTATAGGGCCTCTGGATAACCTCGCCAATAAATGGCCCATTTATCCAATTTATCTGTCAATCCGGACAGTCATGTGGGTCGCGCGTTTGACTTGGGTAAAATCGGTTCGATTCCTGTGCGAACTATCGCAGAACTTCAAGTAAATACCAATTAATATATTTTCTATAAAGATTGAAGTCGAGAGAAGTAAATAACTACAGCTCCGAATTATTCATACATGATAATTACTTATAGTTAAGAAATATAGCAAAAAGTCAATTCATAAAAATAAATCATTATTCATGCTTCATTCTGATACACTTACCTTCAGAAAATTAAAGTTTATTCTTTTACAAAAACGCCATAAATAGAAGAAAATTCATAATTCTTTGTTGAGTTTTGCTTTAGTTCTTTTTATATTGTGATATTTCATTGAGTAATCACGACACGGATAGATGTGAAGAGATTTGCTCTAATTAAAATGTTGGTTCTGAACCCTGAGAGCAGTAGTGAATTTATGTAATTTCTGTGCAAGTGCGATAAATGTCCGATCACTCGCAGCATTAGTGTTTTCTAAGGTACGATAGATATATGGGCCATTCCACGCCAAACCGGACAAAAAAAAGCATGACCGTTTCGGATTTTCTTTAAACTCCATTATAATGTTCATATTGACTATAGAAGCAATTTTTCCATTTCCTAGACCAATAGTTTGAATAGTTACAAAATGGCGGCTTGTCAAAGTTTGGAAAAAAAAGCGGAAATCGGCGCGCGCGCTCTCGGTCAAACTCCCGTTTCTCAAAGAAAACTTATAGAGCATTGCGTACACTCATTTTAAAGATCTAGAATGGAACTTTCACTTGATATGAAACTCAATTACATTTCTAGGAGACAATGTTTACTTTTACGCAAATTAACTTTTAAAAGTGATTTTAAACTAAAAAAGCCACCTCGTTTGCTCTGAAAAAAATCTCACCGAAATTAACAATAAACGTTCTTTGAATGTTGAAAATATAAAAGTGGAACTCAAACTGAATGTTATATTTAAAAAATATTATTTACCTCGATGTTAGGGCGCAGCGCCGCTCGCTTAATGCCTAATGCATAATGCCCTGCTGTTATATATAACAGCAGGGCGTTATGATTTTATTATGCGCGTTGGCTCGGAGATCGAACAGTTGATGGAATTGAATAGTGCGAGACATTCAAAAAAGAGCGCGGCTGATTTATCGCTGCTACAAAACGTGGATCTTTTATTTATCGTTCAATAAATCCAACAACTCTTTTAACACTTTTTATGTTGTTAATTACCTCAAATTTAGACCTGATATTGTGTAGTTTAATATATCATTACTTTAGGTTTTTAAGTTTCCAGAATTGACTCACTTGTTCCCAAAATAACTCACATTATTAGCATAAACCCTAAGTATTCTGGCCTAATTTTACGGAGCACCATCTAACAATTCAAATAAAAAAGAGTTTCGTATTTCCCAGTTTTCCATATGAACTTATTGTCGTTCGCAGTTCATTGGATATTAACGACTTGTATGAGGAGGGTGACAATTCTGAGAGATACATTTCTATGGAAGCTTTTACTTTCAGAAGTGGTGCGTTTGGAGAATTGATCAGCAAAGAGTGGAATGCATTAGTTGTGGGAAAGAAACTGATTTTTTCATTTAATTTAATTCCACACACTTGAGAATCATAGTTGTTTAGGCAAACAATCGATACTCAATTTTGCAAGACAGATGTTTCTTATCCTTCTGCGCTTATTTTTTTAAATGTATTTATTTATTTATTTATTAAATCTGC
Source organism: Ladona fulva (assembly GCA_000376725.2). NCBI lineage: Eukaryota > Metazoa > Arthropoda > Insecta > Odonata > Libellulidae > Ladona > Ladona fulva. The sequence goes on along the minus strand of KZ309348.1, from coordinate 37,515 downwards.
ATTGCAATTTGGCCATTTGGCAACGCTGGAAGGAAATATAACATTTTGATTAGAAAACTGTCTGACATTCGCCCAAGACGGGAAAATTTTGGATTTGGTAAGTTGGATTAATTTGGAGATATTTGGATTAGAACCCTGGGACCTTTGGGATTGAAATCGGATACGCTACCACTGCACCAGCGTAACCGATTCGGTTTTTTCGGACGTTGTAAGAAAAAAGCTCAATTTACTCGAATCAAATGAAAATTTTTGCAAAAATGGCCACTGAATAAGCATAAATTAAATCAGAATCGTTTATTCCGGAAGAGGCGTGCAAATTCATCTATATCTACATATGTAACGTGCAAGCCGGCTTTCGGCACTTGGCAGGGGGTGCGTGAACAATGAATCTACTTCCTTAATAGATGACTTTATACTCTGCTTCTCAAATCGATTACTATCCCCCTACCACACGCCGAAAGGCGGCTTTCAGGTTATTCATATAGATGTACTCTCGCGTATCGTTCGCGGAAGAAATGAATTTTTGAATCGATTCGTTCTAGCGTCTATCTCTCTGATTTACCTCTCATTGTCAGAACCAGAATGGCCTGTGTAACATGGAGGGAGAATAATATCAGGTACATCTTCTAGGAAAGTACGTTCCATGAACTTATTAAATAAATTGAGTCTTTGTTTAAATCTACTAATTTCAAAAGATTTCCATCCTTTGTTTTTCATTGAAGTTCATCTTCCTTGAGTGTAGATGAGAGAGCCAACATTACTCTGATCCAAATTCAAACTACACCGCCTTTTATTTTCCTCCTTACAAATAAATGGAACAAATTCGACATAACTAATAAAAGATAATTTCAGGTGATGGCTGAGCAATAGCCACAACGACTACGTATCGTCCTTTTCAAACAATTTCACGTGAATTCCGCTAATCGGTGTCAATGTCCACATCACGGAACGCATTCTGTCACTCAGATCAGCCGTTTCACAGCTTCAATACGCCCTACCATGTGGTTTGTGTCAGCTTCTCTCTAGACGAGGACCACCCTTGCAGACACATTCTTAGAGGTCCTTGTCCGTTCTTCGTTTCATTCGTGCTTCTTTTAAGTCCAACACTCGCCCATGAGGGACCGTTCTAAATCATTTTTAAGAACCTCCAGGATAAAACGACTCCTTAAAAAGGATTTTTTTCTCTTTCCAGGTCTGTCAGTTATTTAGGTGTCCTCTTGCAGCAGAAGGATATATTTGAGACGCTTTCTTTTGCTCTCTTTTTCTTCGGTTATGCCGCTGTTTATTACATCGTAAAAGGGCCAACTCGGCGGCGCTGTATAAATGTGATTTTGCTTTCCATTTACTTTTTACCTTAAATCTTCTTATAGAATTCTCATTTACATTAAATTGTAACATTTTCGCTCATCAGCTAGCCCGTTTTAAAAGTAGTCTGAACACACCAAGCTATTGAACAGTATTATTTTCCGTTCCGGTTTATGCACCGGTTTAATGAGAAAACCGATTTTCGGTCAGATCGGATTTCGTCAACGTCAAACCGTCAAATCGACCCATTTATTTTCACTCCCACTATTACACCTTCTCAAAGTTTGTTTTATTATTTCTAGCTCTTTTCGTTTACATTAATTTACTCTAAATTTTAGAATGAAAACGTAGAACTATTTATTTGCAATTCTTTATGCATACTTAAATAGAGTCATGGTCCATACAACCCTTGTCAAACACCAAAAGGCGAATTGCAAGGTACTTACATAGACATAGACATTATGTAAAATGTGCATTATTGGAAGCTGTAAATCGGAACGGAATAAATATTCGTTTTGGGCTCGAGTTCATGGATATTCTTTGATCGGGTTTCTGTTTTCACTCCGGCAAAATAACGTTTTTTCCGGATTTCGGTTTTCGATTATTTTCGGTTCGATGCCCTGATTCATACTTGAAGACATTGATAAACTGTGAACGCATAGAAATCTACGTAAGCAAGCGATTATGTATTTATATATTTCGTCATTTGAATCCAGAGTCGCTGTTTCTATGAGAGGAAAGCGAAGGAACATTACTGAACTTATCTGTTAAAGCAAAAGTTTAACGTTTCCCTTGTTTCAGGGAACGTTTTCCGTTATTGGTTCACTCACTCTTACGCAATTATGTGTTAGCCTCCTTAAATTCATACATACTAAACCTCCTTCAAAATACTCCCCTTCCTTCTGCTCTAGTAAAACAGCAGTCAGATTTGTTCACAATTCCACCGTACTTATTATGTGAAAAGTGTATTCTTAAGTGAAAATTTCACTCACAATATGAGTTCCTTTTTTCTTGATTTTCATTGAATGTCGATTTATCCGCTGAGTTACAGAACCCGAAATCTTATTTACTTTGACTATCTTAGCGAACGAAATTACGTATTCGAATCGTAAATGCTATTCTACCCTACATCGATCAATCTTAAAATGCGTCAAATATCTACAGCTTTATTCAGGGGCGGATTTAGAACAACAAGCGTTACGCAAATGCTCTCTGACGCAGGATAAGAATCCTTATAGTATAGAGAGTCGGTTATTAACATGAACAATGTAATACCATTTGCATTCACCATGATACACCATTATAAAGAGAGCTACGGAAAATAGATTTGAATTCTTTTAAACTTTACGAATTAAGGTGGGCGCTCGACAAATGAATTGGGCAGCGTTTGTGGCCTGCGCGTGCGCACGGTTCAGAAGTCTCTTTTTTGCACGTGTACATACGCGAACATTCGTTTGCCGAGTCCTAAATAAATGAAAAAATCTTAATACTACGGGGTCAATCGTTAACGAAAGAAATTTTACAAATTATGAACCCGATTTTGACTGTTGATGTCGGATTATATTTTTTCGTACATTTAGATTTAGATTTATACCCCGCAAGCCGCCAGTGGCGGATGGCAGGGGGTGTAGCAACATCAAAGACCTAACGTAATTCATCGTGTTTGTATCTCTAATGCTCTGTGGAAAGAACGACCAGAAGTAACAATCTGAATTAGCGATTACTTCCTTGTAACGCTTGGTAGTCACCTCTCGGAGATCGCGCTCGCTGTTTACCGGAATAACTATGTCTTCCACTTCATCTAAAAATTCTGATTTGATGAATTTATCGAAAAGCTTTCGTCTATAACCCGATCTTCTCATTTGGAGCGAATTCCACCCGAGGGATTTTATCATAGCCGAAACGCTACTGTCGAACCTGAAGTTACCAGTGACGAAACGAGCTGCTCTACGTTGGACCATCTCTATATCTGAAACTAACCCTACTTCATGTGGATCCCAAACCGCGCAGCAGTATTCGAGACTAGGCCTAATGAGGGAAAAATAAGCAATTTCTTTGACTTTTGATGGACATCCTCTCAGTGTTCTACTTGTCAATCTCTGCATTCTATTTGCTTTTCCTATAATGTCACTAATATGTTCTTTGAACGATAAACTACTGCTGAGTGTAACTCCTAGGTATTTATTATGGCGCACAAACTCTAGTGGGTATGATGAAATTTCATACTGTACGCTAATTACGTTGGTGGAACGGGTAAAAGACATCGCAACGCACTTCTTAGCATTCAAGTCAAGCTGCCAATCTTTGCACCAACTTGATATAACGTTTAGGTCCTTCTGTAGGATACTGCTATCATCTTCTGATGTTATCTCTCTGTATATAAGAGTGTCATCGGCAAATAATCTAACTGTGCTCCTTACATTATCCACTAAGTCATTTATATATATTAGAAACAATATCGGCCCTAATACACTTCCTTGCGGTACTCCTGATGTGATATATACCTCATTGGATAAAATTCCATCCAATGCAACTCGTTGAGATCTGCTTACGAGAAAAGATTTTATCCATCCGACCACTTTCTTGTCGATCTCATAGGCAATTAGCTTTTGAATTAGTTTTACGTGAGACACTGTGTCAAAAGCCTTCCTGAAATCTAGGAATACTGCGTCTGTTCTACCACCCTTATCTGCTGCCTTAGTTACGTCATTCATAAAAAGGGCTAACTGAGTTTCACATGACCTACCTTTGCGGAACCCGTGCTGGCTATGACTAATTGCTCCCTTCTGGGATAGAAAGCGCATTATTGAGCTCGCTATAATATGCTCCATAACTTTACAAAATATCGAGGTGAGAGAAATTGGCCTATAATCATCTGGCTTTAGGGTGCGACCTTTCTTAGGAACTGGAGTTACATTTGCTTTTTTCCATGACACTGGGACTGTGCCCTCATCTAATGATTTCCGATAGAAGATGAGAAGAAGAAGAGCAAGCTCATTAGCTAAAGTTTTTATTACAAATGAGGGAATACCTTCGGGACCAGGCGCCTTTTTTCAGTCAATCTCTCGCAATAACTTTTCAATTCCTTCAACTGATAACTCAATTGGGCTCATTTCCGAATCAACGCGCGTTGCAAAATCGTTTACTAGACCATTATCTACGGTGAAGCATTTTTGATAAGCCTAGTGATTCTAATAAGGTTCTAGATCTATATTCCTGAATTTCTTTATTAGCTTCCTCCTTAACTAGCGTTCGCATTTCTCTATACTTTTGTTGCTCAAAATCAACTCAAAATTAGCTCCGCATGCTTTAAGTTTCCTCAATCGGGAATGAATAAGTCTCTGCTTCCTATGCAATGCTCGCAACTTCGGCTTTGTCCATCGTGGCTCCTTACGCTCACGCATGCTTTTGGTCGGTACGTATTTAGCTAAACCTACTTTGATAATGCGCAGAAATTCATTCCAACTATCATCGATTGTGTTTATACCTACAAAGCAACAAAAATCATCCCTTACCTCGTTAATATAATCCTTGAACTCCGAAAATTTCGCTTTGCTAAATACGTAGGTATACTTGCCTCGGCGGTTTGAGGGATTTAATTATTACTGCCTTCATTTCTACATTAGTTTTTACGACCATAAGATCGATTCAGCTACATTTGTCCCCATTGAAATTTAGGCCGCGATATAGGATCACTAACAAGATATATTTTTTCTTAACAAGTGTTCGCGGTTTCGTGGTTGAGATCTTTCAAAGTGCTTCAAATGCCCTCTCCAAGTAACTCCTTAAATTCGGTCGAAATTGCTTGCGATGGATCGAAATCCAAACTAACTTCAAGTCGGCTTTGGGAAACAAATGAACTGAGAAAATGTGTGTGTCTGCTTACGTGAGAACCCATTTGCTGTTTCCCAAATAATTGTTCTGACTGCCCACCACACCCAAACGCAGATGGTGCTACAGCAAAGTGCCATCGCCAACCCACACATAGTGGAGTCCTCTCGATGGGGCCTTCATCTTATGTTATGATGCAAATTAGTCGATGGAAGCCACGCTGCGCCACTCATAAACTGTCAAACATTTTAAATGCTCCTACTTTGATAGCAGGATTTTTTGTATTTATTATAATAAATGTCTGCAATAATGTTTACTGAGAGATCCCAGTATTAACACATCGACGTAATCTGTAAATTATTTCTAACAATAAAAATATTTTGAATTAGGCACAAGCGTTCACAAATGATACTTAACAAAGTTCTGTCCATAATAATTTCTTGAAGTATCAGCTCACAATATTGTTTTTCTACTCTTCATTAGAGGATTAGTAGTCGTTCATAGTATTATATTCTTCTATCAGTTTAAATTAATCCAGTGGGTTGAATTCCCAACTTTCTATTAATCATGTTACAAATTATCAACTATAATACATACGAGTAATAATAAAATTATTCTGTGAAGCATTACGAAGGTTTTCCGTTTCAATTCCTAAAATTATTTAATTAGATTCCGATAAGTATTCAGAAAAGGTATTTTTAGTAAATTTAAATAATTACCTTCCTCGAGCGACATAAAAGTTTTGAATGTGTAATATACTCAGCGAACACGTTTTAAGATCGAGAGGGCCCTATCCAGCAAAGAGCCCTAGGCGGTCGCCTATAGCTTCTTGATTAACAAGAAATGGAAAAATAATGTGGAGAAAATAGAAAGTGTACCTGACAAAATATGTAAGCTCATCCTAAGGATAAATAAGCATTACTCTGTTCAGATTATCCAAGTTTATGCACCAACAGCAGTAAGCAGCAAAGAGAAAATTGAAAATTTCTACCAAACTCTCAGCAAGGAACATGACAAGGAAGATCACTATTATAAAATCGTCATGGGCGATTTTAACGCTCGTGTAGGTAAGCAGGAAGCAGATGATGCTGTCACAGGAAAACATGGACTAGGACAGAGAAATGAACGAGGTCAC
>KZ309347.1:101908-118347 GCA_000376725.2 Ladona fulva | reverse complement strand
AAAACCTACGGAAAATCCCAAAGGAATAACAAGTGTGGAGACGCGGGACACGACTGGGACTCGAACCCAGGTCTCCCACTTTCCGGGCAGGTATTCTAACCACTGAACTACCGTGCCGCGTCTCTCTCACACTGTTTCCTTTGGGATTTTCGTAGGTTTTACAACCTACTAAGTTACCTTCCTTTCCTTTATCCAAAAAATAACTTATTAACGTTTTTGTCTTACCGGTAAATAGAAAATACATAGTATTAAATTTACCACTATTAACACTTGTTGAGAGAAAAATAGAAAAGATAATAGAGGAGTAAGACAGGGTCAAGAAATTTCTGTATTTTTCTTATCAGTGTAGACCTCATCCCACAGTATTCTTAGCACCATATGTGCCACCCTATCTGCGATAAGATCTATCCACCGTAAAGGATTTTTGTTTGGCATGGCAGTAGTATGAGCAGCCACAACACAACAAAATGTTTCAATTGTACATCAAATAAATTTTTAACTCAAAATTTCACATTATTCATTAGAATTCATAGGGATTAAGAAGGGTAATTGTGCAGGAAGAATATTTGGTTTTTTCAGAAGACAAATTTGTTAATTCAGGATATTAGGAAAACAGGATTCCATAAAGAGAAATACCAGAAACCATCAATTCCATTGTTCTATTTTGAAAGAGCATACTAATGCCATAATTTATGAACTACATGTCACAGTTTCCTATTCTTGCATACTCTTTTGCCTATCACATATACCATTTCATACTCATCATAGTCAAAGAGTTTTTTCTCCTTTAGGACCACTCAAGTTTTAATGGCTATTGTACGCTTCATTCCGCTTCTATCCTTCTTTTATTTAACCATTTCCAGACCCAACCACCCAAAATCACCCATCTCCAAATGTCCACTTCAGGCCAAAGCACCTGAACTGCCGATGCATGTTGTTATAAACAAGAAATAACATAATTGCTAATAATCCATTTACTACCTTATCAGACTCTCCTTTTATTGCAAAAACAATTCTTAAATAATCCATTTAGACTACATGAACTTTACTTGAATGCTTCTCATGATATACTAGCATTTGCTACCATACAACAATATGGGTGTAAGCACACTTCTAGAGGCTGATTTAATCACTAAATCAATGATTCTCCACATTGAATCCTTGACCCCATACCACCCAACACTTTTTAAGGTTGTAAATGAACTAAGTAATTCAAACTATATACAGCGCATTACTATATATTGCAGCCACATTGGCTTTTCCAGAAGGGAGAGACCTCTGAATTCAGATAGCTATCCATATTCAGCATGATGCTGGCTGAGCAATGACAAATAAATCCCCTCACTGTGATTCAAACCTGGGACAGCTTTTACCAAAGGAAATGCTACCCACTAGAATATTTCAGGTCAGTATAATATTATACATGATAGATTTCCAAGCCATATAAGTACTGTAGGAGTTAAGTTTAAAATAAAATTCAGGCAAGAAAGCCTAAGAGGTGCATTTTCAAATGAAATTCAATGCATAAGTAAAACACAGAAGGTCCTCTCATTCAGAACCATTATTTTCAGAACTATATTGAATTACTACTTCATTCCTCTTAAAATGAAGAAGATATACAAATTAACTGTTGAAGATACTCAACTTATATTAGAGTATGAAATTAGTAGTAGTAGTATTGTTAAAAGTGCTTCGACAGCTTAGGTAATTTCGCACGTGGGCCCCCACTGGGATTCGAACCCGGGATCGCTTTCACCAAAGTTGAAGGCGTTGCTCACTTGGCTATCCGGGAGCCAGCCGTATGAAATTAATTACTAATATAAGACACCTTTGCTATTCAATGAAACTCAAAAAGGAGTTCACTGATGCAAGTAAATGGGGATAATAGAAGAGGTAAATAAAATCTCACCCTAGGATAGTTTTCTTTCTTGGGATGAAAGGTAGATAGCTGGAAAAAGAATAATTTTAGCCTAAGAAGCTATCGTGAGGTGAAGCGAATTGATGACTAGAGGTCTTGATTAAAGGATCAGGGAAACATTAGTAAAATATTTGAAGTGGAGTATATTACTGTACTGGTTTAAAATATGAACCTTAAGAAAAATGATAACATAAGATTGGAGGACTTTGAGATGTAAAGGGGACTACACACCTTCCGTTTATCTGCGCAGTTATCTGACGTGAATAACTGTGTAAAAATCTGTACATTAATCTGACCTGAATGTGTGTAGGATACCTTCAGTTTTTGCCTCAGTTCCGCCCGATTTTTCTTCAGTTCTCTCTTCACTTTCGACAAATTCTCTTCTAGTGTGTTCTAAAATAAATAAATTTCAATGGATGACAGAAAAAGAAGAGCCGTAGTTTGTTGCATAATTGCAGCACTCGGAACATAAACATCATTAGCTGAAGCTCCCGATTTCTTTGATTCGTTTACTTTCTTCAACTCCTTGCGAAAAACGGATCTGAGGTTATTTATTTTCTTCACTACACTATCACGTGTTGCATCATGCTCGAGAGGTTTCAGTTTTTCGATTAAAACATCGTAGGCTGCCGCTTTTTTAACACGGTTGGAATAAGATACACATGTGGTATCCCAAAGCTCGGGAAGAGATCGGTAGGCGTCAATAAATGCTAAAAGCGAATCTTTTTTTGAGAGCGTGGTCATCGTGTATGCACAAAAACTAGACGGCAACTGATCCAACTGTACGATAAACTGCATAAACTGCGCAGGTTATCATTGCAAAAGAGGGTCCGAATGCACAGACTTTTTATCTGCGTGAAAATCAGTCTAAACTGCGCGGTTTATCGCTCAGACATGACGTCACACGTGATAAACTGCACAGATATACTGAAGGTGTGTAGCCCCCTTAAGAGTGGCATAGAATGGATAAGGTAAGTATAGTATGGTAATGGTAGAACACTTATGTATGTAAGACACCTTATTCACCACTAGATTTTCTCTCACCAAAATAAACTTCTAGGACACTTTTTAGGACAATGTCTATCTTACCTTGTTTTCACAAGACAAACTGACAAGAGATTGTACTGGATGAAGCAAATCATGGAAAGCTCGGTCGGGATGAGCTCGATGAATCTCATTTGCACATTCAATGCAGAGGTACAGGGGAGGAGGGCTTCCACTTTCTGCAGAAAACATTATGGCAATACAGTGATCGTAACATACTTTCACAGCTTCAGCAGTTCCTGCACTTGGACAAGCATCCCTTTGACAAACAAATGGGGTCCATTCAGCTAAAATGAAGGAAGGTAAATAGAAAATAAAATAATGAATAAACTGAGAGAAAAGAGATATATTTCTGAGATATGGAAATCGGAATAATTAAAACTCAGCTAAAATTTTTCTTGTACAATCATTACATCAGAAATAGTTTACAGAGAGACTAAATTAATGATACCCATATAAATATGAAATTGATCTAATCGGTGGAGATAAATGCAGAGGTGAACATCAAACCCCACTTATGTACATCAATGACCTTATATAAATATGAAAAACGTTGAGATTAATGGTTATCAGCCAGGTAGACTCTTCAATGAACAATGAATGGTTAAATTACTGATATATAATCCTTGAATTTTTATATTAGGACACTATAAATTTCCATAACATAACAAAACAAAACATAAACAACATATCTCCTACTTACATGTAAATTTAACAGCATTTGTGAGCTGACCACCTCCAGGACGTCTCTGCAATTCAAGAGGAACCAGAGCACTACAGAAAGGAGGCCAGTAGTGAAAGAGAAGCTTGGCTGCTGCTGCACGAGCAGGTGATGTGCCATGAGCAATTACACAAAGGAGATCTTGGGCAATATTCACTCTCATAGACATTAAGCACTCCAGTAGTTGACAGTGCTGAGCTATAAGGTTTTTGAAAGTCAAATAGAAATTTAAATAATAACGTAAAACAAACTGAGAAAAAGACTAATAAAAATACAGTGATATCTTGGCTGACAAAGTTTTTTTCAGAATGAGCAACCCAAAATCTACTTGATACAAAATGCTAATTGCCATAAATTGTACATCAAGACTATCAAAATTACTATTCTCTTTTCACTATCGAGCAGGAATGGCAACTAAGCATTTTGCTTCAGTAACTGCTAATTTTATCACAAATCCTTTCATGGTGGATACTCATGCACTGACCATCCTTTATAAAATGATTTGTGATTACACAAAAAATCACCTACTAAACCCACAACTGAAAGCCAAATCTACATTAATTAGCCCAGTCCAAATTTTCCAGCTGAGGCCAAAAAGCAGAGACAAGATGTACTTAAGCAAAAAACTTCTTTTAGCAGGTTCATTGGCTAGCCAACATAGCACTGTATAGTTTGATGGCTAAATAAGCTATTTGTTAAATATAACTATGGAGCTCTGGAAATAATTAAAATTATGGATATCCTATAAGTATATTATACATGATAGATTTCCAAGCCATATAAGTACTGTAGGAGTTAAGTTTAAAATAAAATTCAGGCAAGAAAGCCTAAGAGGTGCATTTTCAAATGAAATTCAATGCATAAGTAAAACACAGAAGGTCCTCTCATTCAGAACCATTATTTTCAGAACTATATTGAATTACTACTTCATTCCTCTTAAAATGAAGAAGATATACAAATTAACTGTTGAAGATACTCAACTTATATTAGAGTATGAAATTAGTAGTAGTAGTATTGTTAAAAGTGCTTCGACAGCTTAGGTAATTTCGCACGTGGGCCCCCACTGGGATTCGAACCCGGGATCGCTTTCACCAAAGTTGAAGGCGTTGCTCACTTGGCTATCCGGGAGCCAGCCGTATGAAATTAATTACTAATATAAGACACCTTTGCTATTCAATGAAACTCAAAAAGGAGTTCACTGATGCAAGTAAATGGGGATAATAGAAGAGGTAAATAAAATCTCACCCTAGGATAGTTTTCTTTCTTGGGATGAAAGGTAGATAGCTGGAAAAAGAATAATTTTAGCCTAAGAAGCTATCGTGAGGTGAAGCGAATTGATGACTAGAGGTCTTGATTAAAGGATCAGGGAAACATTAGTAAAATATTTGAAGTGGAGTATATTACTGTACTGGTTTAAAATATGAACCTTAAGAAAAATGATAACATAAGATTGGAGGACTTTGAGATGTAAAGGGGACTACACACCTTCCGTTTATCTGCGCAGTTATCTGACGTGAATAACTGTGTAAAAATCTGTACATTAATCTGACCTGAATGTGTGTAGGATACCTTCAGTTTTTGCCTCAGTTCCGCCCGATTTTTCTTCAGTTCTCTCTTCACTTTCGACAAATTCTCTTCTAGTGTGTTCTAAAATAAATAAATTTCAATGGATGACAGAAAAAGAAGAGCCGTAGTTTGTTGCATAATTGCAGCACTCGGAACATAAACATCATTAGCTGAAGCTCCCGATTTCTTTGATTCGTTTACTTTCTTCAACTCCTTGCGAAAAACGGATCTGAGGTTATTTATTTTCTTCACTACACTATCACGTGTTGNTGGACGCATCTGATCCTGCAAGAGCAGAGATCTCATCTGATAATTTAAACTTATGAATTTAATTCTATGGCTCTTTTTTTATGTCCATCACAAGGTTAAATACCAGTCATGAGTAACATGGTAAATTAAATAAATTATTAAAAAGCAACATCTTTCTTACTTATCTATGGCACCAAACGAAAGAAAATCAATAATAATTTAGAGGAATGCTTTGATAACACAGTGAAATCTCAAAATATTTTCTCCACTTTATGAGAGGGTATGACAAACATAATTACTGTAACAGTAAAATTACATTCTAAACAACATTAGAATACCTTGAAGGCCATACTGAATAAGAGGAGCCACATCCATTAGTTGAACTATAGCATTATAAAGACCTTTATAGTCCAGGTTTGGATACAAAGCCAATCTAACTGCATCTTTATCAGGAAACTTCAGCATTTCCAATGGTGAACTTGGAACATCCTTTAGCACAGCTATGAGAACAATATCACTCAATTACCTCAAAAATACACAGACTAAGAGCCAATAATAATTACTATACAGAAACCTTAAGTTTTCATCTAAATAGAGATTTATTAAAGTGCTTTCATTCTGAACATAAATTCTCTGAATTAAATTTATCTACTTACTCAATAAGGTTTGAGAGAAATGTTTTAAAGTGTTTGCGATGTCAATTCCTGATGGAACAGGCATTATTCCATGAAGTAGTCTTAGCTGGTAGTCATGAAGACTCTGTATTTTAGCTGTAACTGTAGGAAACGTTAATTAATTACCTCAATTACAAAGAGGAAAGGAAATCATACCACATCAATTTTCTAGAGTAGGCGCACAATTTAACTCAGTTAAAACATAATGAGTAAAGAAGATGAAAATTTGCAACAAAGGTTAATTATAAAACACTTCCCTAAACATAAAAAAATTAGGTAAACTGCCAACTGAAACATAGTTCACATTTGCATATTCAAAACAAACCAAAACTTTCCGACAAAACCGTGAGAATTAATTTAATGACTTTGTGCGATACAATTCACTCAAGTTCACTATCAATACTATACCATCCCCGTCATGAAAACACTAATTACAATCTATTTCGTGAGTAAATTACTGATTTTTCCGAGAATACTTACAAGCTGCCGCTCTCGTCCCCATTCCTCTTCTAAATATTCCTGTAATTTAACACGAGTAAAATAATTATCATTTAAAGTAAAAATTTATTTGATTCAAAGGGATTGAGACGCTTTTTATTACAAATTTAAGCTTTCTTATTTAAATTTCTGCTGACAACGTAAATAAATTGCTATTTAATTAAATAATTCGAAAGAAATATATGATTTACCTAGAATTACTGCTGCTAAATCACGCACAACAAAACATTCAATGAAATGATGACTAGATATCCCGCAATTGATAAAGAAATATCGTTGTTTTGAACGAGAATGTAAGCACTAACTTATGAAAGAAAAGCATGCTTAAGTATTACAGATAAATTACATTCTTCACAGTAACAACTGAGGAGACATAAAACATCCCGATTCTGCGCGAAGGATCCTTTCAAAATAAAACAAGAAAGACGGATCATCCGTAAAGATTATTCCATATTTACGTAAAATATTGAATAACTAAGAACAATTATAATGATTTATCAAGTTTAAATCAGAAAAACTAAGTTGAAACAAGCGGGAGATTAAAGCGGATAACTCTTTTTAAGCTTAACAATGCGCGATTTATAAGTAAAATTCAATTCATTAAATTACGTATGTCGCAGAATTAGATTTTTCTTACCAATTTAAGTATTTACGTAATATTTTGAATTCGAGCAGATTTATTAAACAAGGGCTAAATTGCCCGAGGGAAACCTGGCTTGTGGTAGGCCAATAGGCGTTCTGCTAGCAGCGGAGCGTTATTACACTTTTCTCGTTATTCAAGCAATATTCTACGAGTGAAATTACTTTTCCCAGAGTAAACAACGAGTATTACAATCCGTGCGTAAATACGCTAAAACGCATAGATGAAATAATCACCAGTATAACACATTAGGCTTTTGCTTACCACAAGTTATTATAGATTTTATTTAGCTCTTTGCATTAATTTACACTCGTTGGGCTTATCTAAGGTGCTATCTAAATACCTGCAGTTTATTACGCAGGACTTTATGGTTACATGTTTGAAAAATTAATTCAGATGCCAACTTCGTGGAAAGTACATACATGTGTTGATTGGTTTTCTTGAAGTTTTTCCATAGCTTATTTCTTTAATTATAGAAATCACGTATTATAATGGCTTAGAAAACATTCATTATATTTAAAATTTTATTTCAACCTTTGCCCTTACTGACTTTACTAAGAAATTGTCCCCGTAGAAGAGAACAGGTTTACGGTAATTTCCAGATTCAACCGCGTGCAAATCTCAATCAGCTTCGCTAATAGTTCATAATAATTAAAATTTCCCGGAACAAAGTTTTCATAGAACCGTTCAATTTGAGTAAAAGACCTCATAATTGCAGCACAGAAGACATATTTAAAATGTTATAACAATATTACTGTATATTGTAGTTCATACTTTCAGCAACGATGCTTTCACTTGTAACAATCAATCTTATTTCCCAAATTTAAAAAGATGTGAAATTAAAATGTCTCTAATGATTTCTCAGTAATACATGGGCATGGTGAGGTGACCAGATTTAAAACAATCTCTTATTAGAATCTGGCTACATTAGCCACATTAAAATGTCCATTGAATTTATTAAACTGTTTTCGAGGATACCTTAAACTTCACAGTTCTCTGCATTTCATAACACAAAGTGATACCCTTATCCCCATGATAAATCATTAACATTAAAATCATAGGCATATCCAATACAAAATGAATAAATTCAAAATCTACAGGTCACCCACCCATAAATGACAAGGGTACCCCATCTTGCTCACCATTTCCCATCCAAAGAAAAATTATGGTTCAGGAAATAATTTTTTTAATTAAATGCTTCCACATATTTATTTGCAAAGCTTCTTCTGAACATCATTTGCACATAAACTGTAATTTGTACATTTCTGTCGGGGTTAATGATAAGTTTTTCTGATAACTATAGTTCTGCCATATGTTAGGATTCTGAGACATGTCTTTAGTGACCATAGCTACAGAGAGTTGAAATACTTATCCACCGACAGAAAACAAGTTAATGAAACATACAATGCTTCAACACGTAAAGATATTTTCACCTTCAACATTAATACCACATGAAATATTCTAATGGAAATTATATTTCATAACCACAACATTGGTACCATCAGCCAGATATTCTACCTATTAATGAAGGTCAGTCCTTAAACAACATCTGCACCTACGAAAAGTTTCAGTTGGGTTGACTGCGAAATTCTGAGAATAAAGGATGATCAATGCAGTTATTAATTTTCTACCAGCTAGTGCTTCTTTCAGCTTTTGCATTAGAAAAATCACATTATAGGAAAATTTCTCCAAAATTGACGATAATTGGCAAGGATAAACAAAATTTTACTTCTGCTGGATAAAATAAGCAGGAAAACAGCATTGTTTCATTTAAAAAATAATTTAAGGTGGATAGATGGAAATTATATGAAAATAAATACACCAGACCAGAAAAATGTTGAAATGAAAAAATGGTCATGTCCAGCCTCAGTAAAGACTTGCAATAGCCTTTCAGAACTTTTTCAAACTACAGTGAGTCATTAGATGAAAATTCCATAAATTATATCAACTGCATCGGATTTTTAAGCTGATGAAGTTTGACTATGTACCAACCCTACCAATGTTTACCCATCCAAAATTCTTGATATGGTAAAAGAGCATCCTCCAGTCACAGATACTGAAGGTTGATTAGCAAATGGTAAAAGGAGAGAAAATTGCACTTACTATGATCATGATTCATTGAATCACACACTAAGCACACTTTAAAACATCAAAAGAGGGGAAACATTCTTTAAAATCTATCTACTTGCAAAATTCTCCTCTTTTCAGGGAGATTCACTTCTATCACAAAACATACTTTTTGAATGGTAATTAGAGTACTTTTTTCGGTATAAATAAGTTGCAAACTATTCCTACTATATAAATACACTTAATAACAGGGAACTTTAACAACAAAAGCAACCAACCACAATTCAAAGTCTAAATATCAACCACATAATTGAAAATTTTGCTCACTAGAATAGTTCAGTAGTTGCCAACCTTCTGAACCACTAAACATATGTATATTTTTTTAAAAGATACATACACACACAAAATAATCATCATATAAGTTCCATTATATTATGAAATTCACATCGTCATTAGTTTCCTTGCATTCGCGACATGAGGATCCAGAAAATAGATAAGGGCAAAATAAACAAGGACTACATGTTATGCCAAAATTTCTTCTCAGATTACTAGAAGCATCTCACAGATTAACAATGGTCAATGGGTCACTAGTTTGTGACCTCTGGCATAGATCACCCAAGAAACCCAATGCCATAAGTTCTACTAGCCATTAAAAGGGGAACATGATGCTAACACACATTCTTAGATCAATGTCTTCTCTTACTATAAGAATCAACTTTAGCACTAGAAATGATAACACTTAAATATTTGTCCATGCCTATGCTAAGCAATTTAGAAGTTTAAATGATTGTGTGCTAGAAAAGTTATTCATAAGGTTCACAAAAATTTTAAAAGAAAGTTTCAACCTAATTTATCACATTAGAATTGAATAGAGTTGGGGAACCTGTCTTGTGGGCAAAATATACTTTTTTATTTACCTATGCTCCCACAAACATCCATTTACTAGACATTTACAGTGCTGGGCATGAACAATAACAACAGATGAACCCACAACCACTCCCTAACTGGGGAAATCTTACTATCCAGGATTCAAACCCAGGATCGGAGGGTTGGAGCCCTAGTACGCTTACTACTACACCACCACCGCCGTAACCTCACTATCAAGATAATTGTCGTTATAAAGTTTTCATTTCCAAACCTTACTAAATACCTCCCAGATAGCCAAAATTACTATTACTTACTAAATGCCAAGAGGAATTAAGCATAAAATATGCTCTTTTGGTTAACTTAGGATATGAATCCATTTTCTCCTACCAAATTTTTGTTTAACTACTTTTAAGTAGGCAACATGCAACTCATAACGGTTTCTTAGTAGTAGTAATTTATATATGAAGCCTTCCAATGGAAAAAGGTTCCCCACTTCTATTCTTGGGTGAACTATTTCATTAATGTTTTATTATAATGTTCTGAGCATTTACAAAAAAGCTGTGTACTCTTAGTACAATAAGAAAAAAATTCAGCTGATATGGAACCTTGTACACTTGTCCAGAATTGATTCAGCATCATTCCCCTCAAATCTTCAGGCAAACATGGTCATATAAATATACTTACATACCTAATGATTAGAAAAAATATGAGATCTTATCAACATTACATTTAACAAGTTGAAAATTCAAAGCATGAGAACTTTGGAGTAAAGTACAATTGCACAGCCAATATTTCAACTAAGAATAATTTACACATCATAGAAGCTTCTCGGGTCAGCACCAACAAGACCTGAAATATTCTGGTTTAACTTGAATATAAGTTCTCTTTCACAAGGCAAGTCAGATGGGGTGAAATGATACACGAAACAATGACCCAATTATTTGGCAATAGATATTTGATTCTGATTCAAATACTTGGTGTCCAAGCTAAAGAATGAATGAACGAATGATATTAGCAGAACTAGTTACCCAAACGGCGGTTTCTGGCTTCTCCAAACATAATGATGCCATGAATAAAATACACAATGTAATAAAATACCGAAAGTATAAACCAATTCTCTTCACAGTGTGCATTTACAGGCATCTGTGTTGATAATCCACAATCCAATCCCAGCAAATGGAGGATATAATTAAAAAACACAATGTTACTTTTAAGCCGATAAGAAATCAAATGAAATGTCAAACAAGTTAGGAAAGCGGAAAGAATCATCAGATCACAGACTCTTATATAATTATAGATTTAGTTGAGGATGCGAGTTAAAATAATTTTAAGCTAGCCAAGTATTTTATCGGACACTAAATTATCAACCTCAAAATTTTACAGTACACTTACCAATACTGTGTCAAAAATGAAGTCATATCATTCCTCACAGTGACAGTTTCTTTTCAGTCTTTTCCATAATTTACAAATTCTTTAATACATGCATGTACAGGATGAAATCTGCTTACCACACATATACAAAGACAGGGCTCATTTTGTGAATATCTGACAGGTATATATTAAAAATGTGTGCAGCACTGAAAGTTCAACACACAGCCTTCCAAAACAGCAGCATAGCCATGGAGATACAAGTCTTAGGTGAACTAATACTCAGGTCAAATTCAGATTATGTTTGGTCCAAACACTGAGTAGTTCATTTGATGGTCACTTGAGTTTCACTCATCACCTTAGAGGTACCTAAAAACAGGAAAACATTCTTACAGGATGCTCCCCTCACAGTGAGACAGTTTACAATTAACAGTTAGCAAAACAGAATCTTCAAAGAAATATATTTTCGATGCAAAGATGTTAAATGTTCAAACACGAGAGAGATGGCTGCACTTGTTGAATTTCAATACAACTTAAAACATGTTTTTCCTTCTGCTATAAGAAGCCTGAAAACAACTTTTAATGCTGAAAATTAAAACACTGGAGGCTTTGAAAACTTATCTCTAAGGCACATTCACATGCACTAAAGAATGGCACAGAATAGCTTGGATTATTAAAAAAATATAAGATTTTCATACAACTTTTTGAACACAAGACTTTCGAACTCAATTCTAACACCTTTACCATCAATAAGCAGAAATTACAAAATAAATAATTCTTTAAAATAAGGTTAAAATATACACAACCATCAAACAAATATGCTGCTCACAAAAACATTCACTCCTAGTTATAATAATTTTATACCTACGTCAAAGATTACTATTCATGTTGCTAATAATATCTCTATTCTTGCACAATGTGGAGGGCTATGTTTGAAACCTTGTTCTTCCCACTCATGCTCATCACATAATAGCACCCCCAAAAATTGGTTCTCTAACATTAAGACTCAATACCATGAATTTTTTAACTGCAACAACCTCAATTATAGCAATCTAGCATTATCTTAAAACCTATTTGTATCATACAGAATTGGTATTTTCAAATTTGCACTCATAAACTTAAGTACATTCATTAAATCATAAGCTTTGATAATATCAAAAATTGCCATCTATGTGAATTTAATATGGTAATAAAAAATTAAACTTAAGAAGATAATTCAGACAAAAATTTTTATTTTACTCACTACATGAAAATTTTAGAATAATTACAATATCAACCAATACGGTCAATTATATTTAATTAGGTCTTGACGCAAAACCATACGAATCGTATGATAGAAATCATACGCCCGTCCTAAATATTTCCCAAAAATGGTACAACATACACAGGGCTCCCCTACACCCCCGTACTTAGCAAACCTCATTTATTGCCGAGAGATGACATACATACATGAAACTATGTAATCCCTTCGCAACTTTGTGTTCAAATACCCACGAAGTAACTGAATTTTTTAAATGTTTCTTGGAAATCTGACAAAAACTTGTAAATTACCACAAAATAATTAGGGGAACATTACAAGTTTGTGCGGGAAATCTAATAAACATCTTGGAATGAAGCATCACTGCAGACGATTCTTCGAAACAATGTTATAAATAATAACTAAGAAAAAACAGTTAATAAAACAACTCAATGAATTTTTGCAAGCAAACAATTGCGGAGAATGTTAACGAAAATATATAAAAGAAAAACAATCTAATTTGACGGTAAGGACTATCCTTGCGCTCCAAAGAAATATCGTTGGGATAAAACTCGCTAACAATTGGGGACTAATAAATAAATCAAAATCACAACATTAAAACCATACACAAAATTGAATTTTTGCCTCACAGAGGCAAGGTGGTCACGCTTGATGGAGAATGACAGGAAAGTCGACATGTAGCCTGGGGAAGGGGTACGCCACTTCTCCCTAAAACACAATAATTAAGGCAAATTACCAACCATCACATTACCCAAGTATACTAATTCATTATCATACATGTAAGAATGCCCTAAATTATTAAACCTACCTGTGGTGTAAGGTTTGAGAAAACTCTCTTCATTGTGGCCTTCGTACCCTTTTTCTGAGGTGGATCTTCCACATAGAATTCGTGTGCTAAATCACCATCTTCATCCATGTACATCGACCTAATAAATATAAATATATTTCACTTATCCCACCAATGAAAGTTTCTTTACGTAAAATGGATCTAAGAAACAATGAATTTAACTAAAAGTAATACTTTACCCTTTTCGTGATAAAACATAAGGAGTGCCCGATTTCAGAATATCTAAATTTGCATGCTCAGGTTTACTCTCGGAGAATGTTGTCAACGGTGAAACTATTTTTTTAACAAATTTGGATCCGCTGTTACCCATGACTTCTCGAGTGATGATATCGAGCTACATTTTCACTTATTAGTACCTAAAACTACATTGAATCACTGAAAATATTGAAGTTATATAGATACTAATAGCATAGCTGATCTTAAGACTTATTTTCTTCGAAAATCAATACATCATAAGGCTATGTTAGATTAAACTCCCACATCCCACAAATATCAGAATTTGTAAGATAATGTTCATCTCAAGTGCTTCATCTGTTCATTAATTTGAGATTTGACGCTAGATGGCGCAACACGCCATGCCCGCAACATTCAAGTAAAGAATATACAGAAAAAATGCGGAAATGTAATCTGTAATGAAAATGTAAGCAAAACGTTGTTTTCTTCTATTTTCGAACACTGGAAAAATTTACATGAATACTTTTATAGTTATATGCTAAGTACTTGTCAGCATTAAATTTGCCGTAATTATTACCTCAATGGTTTTTGCAACTAACCTTTTAAACCAGGATGTCCGAGCTATAATTTCAAGAGGACCGCAAGTTCACGAGCCGATGATTTTGAGTTTTATCGTACAGAACATTAGTACTTAACCGAAAAACTTGTTGCGTTTACTCTATTGTTATGATATTTAAAATAAGTATAGTGTTACCCATTCTATTGTAGATTATAACTAAAATTTACATATTCCTACTTCAGTTGTCAAACTTAGGGATAGAAACTTGAATGAAAATTTTAAGAACATATAATACTTTGTGACACTTTCAAAGAAGAATTCAATGAGCCACTCAACATTGAAAAGAGGGTCCATGGGGCCCAAAGGTTAGACACTCCTATTAAAAAATTTCAATCCACAGATCAGATAGTGTAACAAATAATAAACTCACAATAGACTAGGTATTTTGCATCTGTTGAAATCATCTAAACCATAATTATAGTTTTCTTTTTTTCGTTTATGGGCAGCAAGAAAATTACTTAAGTCTATACAGCTGTGTTACTGCCACCAAGGAGGAATTTGAGTTGTAATATTTCTTGTTTTCTTAATTTACTAGACAAAATGAATCACGTGGTCCTTTGATAAAATTCATAATAGGCAAAGTCATTGATACATCTATGAAAACTAAAGTTTATGTCTAACAAATTTTTCAAAAAATAATGGAACCTTCACAAATAAGTTGGATGACACTTGAAATATTATGCAAACACCCAGGTTTGCAGCTTAGAGGGAACCCTTATAGAAACCCAACTTGTTACAAAGCTTTGATTTATGGAATGAATATTTAAAATAACAAAAAACATTAACATATAACTAACAAGGTTTGTGTATTTGCTACATGAATAGAGATTTAAGGAATAATAATGTTCAATTCTGGCTTTCCTATGGTTATCTATAGTTCAGTTATAACTTTAATATCTTATCAGCTCTAAAGAACATGATGTTATAGTAAGGCATTTAATCATAGAAAAGTAGAAATATTAGTATACTGACTGTTTCAATCCATTTAATGAAAAATTCAAAAGTCCAATGTTATTGTCCTAAGCAGTAATCAAATTTGATTAAAGGTATTTTGGGAAAGTGATATATGTAGTTAAAGTAAAAGGATGTAGTAAAAGGCAAAAGGGAGTTTATTGTATAATTAATGAAGAAATCCTTAAAAGTGCAAATGGATAAATAAGTATGAATAAAAGATGAGTAAAAAGAAGTAGATACCAATGTTCTAAAAATCACCACAAATTTAAAGTGATAGCAGAACATTTTATGCAGATAAAAACCATAAGTACTTGTTTCTCACCATCCAAAAGAGAGTATAATGCCATAGTAGGTCTTTGACAAATAAACAAACACTCTTCCATACACAAGGTATCACAGCTTGACTTTATTACAGAGTTTAACTTTTCTATAAAAACAGCAAGAGGAAGCATAGATATACAGATATTTCCAAATTTTCAAAGTGAAATTTTCAACAATACTGTGGGCACATTATGTAAGCCACAGGTGATACAGTTTTTTTATAAAAATCCCAGCAGTCTGTAAATAACAAACTAAGACTAGCCTCATATTCTCATTAATATCTTAATGAGAATTTATGATCACTGCTGCCTTTGCAACACATACAGAGGAATGCTTCAGTTTTATTGTAACAATCAGTTCCAAATCTTAGAATTTGTGCAAACTCAGAGTGCATACAGTCAAATAATTTAACTACATTCCACAATTAAGGATTACATCCAAGGGAAAATAGATTATTACACTTCACACATTTTTTCCATATTTAATACAATTCTCTTCAAAGAAAGAGTTCTAATTTCCATGCATGCTATTTTTTTCCATCAAATAAACAATCTAATTCTAACTAATAGGATTTCTAAAGGAAAATAACATTAAATAATACATATATTTTCATTCTAATAATTGCTTCCATTAAATATCATTATATTTAATTAG
>KZ309347.1:10002-45848 GCA_000376725.2 Ladona fulva | reverse complement strand
ATCACAAACATCTGAAGATGTTTAGAAAATATTTAAACAATATAGGTAACCCAGTTAAATATAAAATAAATTTCAATTGCTTTCACATGTATTTTAAATGTGTATTGCAGACATTCACAATAAGGCCTGTCATACCATGAATTACTTTTTTGAGTGATTCATATAAACAATGATATAGGGACAGATAGTCTCGAGAGTGTGGATGAGTTAAAAATCTAGTGGAGGTGGATGAGTTTAAAAAAATTTAAAAAGTGATTATTGCGGAAAAGAGAGAAAAAGGTAAGGAAAGACAAAATTCTTTAATGTCCGTGAATTTACAGAAGAAATAAATCCTGATTTGAAGGTTAGGTACCACACACAATCTCAACTAACAAAGCTGTGGAACAGCTTAACTAATGAAAATGGCATAACTTAAGGCTCTTACCTTGGAACTTGGAAAATGAACTAACTCGATTTGCTCTTGTGGCAAACATTCTTTAGGTAAGCCTGCTTTCCCAGGTGACTGAGGTGCTGACTGGCTTTTGCTAGGTCTTCTCCTGAAAGGGCTAAACACAGACCAGTTTGGCAGGAGCTCACCAAGCCCAATATTAAATCGGTAATGCCAATCTTGGTAACCATTATGCTCGGAACTAGCCTAGAAAAATATCAATAAAAAATGAACAGAGCACATTAATATTTTTAGTTATGATTATACATATCATGTGAGAAATTACAAAAGAAAACAAAATTAGATTAGTTTGACAAGAAGAGGTCAAAATTTTTAAACAAAATGCATTAATTTATTCGTAAAAACTACACGTAAAAGATTACAGTTGAAACTTTAAACAAATTATTAGTATAAAACAAGTCCACATAATTTTCATTTAACAAAAAGTAAAGCATCTCACATCAGACTCATTTGATGTACGACTACTGGAATTGTCTTCAACATTGTTGAATGACATCGTGAGACATATCTACATAATTCTCTCAGTCACCTAGAGGTGAAGAAACGATAGTGGTAGCATTTTCCTGAAATTTAGGATAGGAAGAGCGTCGCTTAACAAGTAAGCGATGGAAGGTTTCGATATTATAATATGGTCAGTAATAGAAAAATTTAATTAAGTTTTAGGATATTTACATACAAGACAAACTGTCACAAAAAAATAAATGGTTCCACAGTTTGGAGAAAGAATTGCCTTACCGATGAGACGTCATTCGGTCTGCAGCAAAGGGAGCTTCTACGAAATACCGGACTACATTGAGGTAAATAGAAATCTTATCATTGCTTCAATCAAAATCGGTCTGGATTCGTTCCAACATCAATACCTTAAAGATCGCTGCCTTCATTTACGTTCGAAAAGATTCAGAATACTAGCTAACAATTAAAAAGGGTCTCATCCTGAGCTTGTAACATGTGACAATAGATGGCATGCAGCACTAATAAAATGAATTTTGCGCTGAGAAATCTTAATTGACCGTAAAAAGTAAATCATGTTAGGCTAATAAAATGGAAATTAAAGGAGAGAATTTATTAGCAAAGGTTTGGTGTAATTTGAAAATAAAATTTATTTCCAAAATCACCGAACCTACGAGAAAACGTCGTAAACATCATAAAAAACCCGCCGAATACAAACTCATGTAAGTCAAAATCATTAGGAAACAAGAATGAAAAATAATCAAAATTTCAAATTAAATTGAATAATTAACTTATTAGGTTGAAGGTCACTGCCGAATTTTAACATTGAGAAATTTATGTCGTTAGTTTTATCAATAAGCCGTACCACGTCCAGAGCCGTCTTATCAGCATAATGGTAAACAGAGTGCGGGGTCCCCTGCAAGTACCACTCGTACGCACAAAAAAGATATTTTTTACCGTCTGAAAGAAAGGGAAATATAATTTCGGTTTCACATTACATTATATTTCTCAAAATATCCATTATATTTTCATTTACTACGAGTCACTTCACAGAATATGGACCACCTGGGCAAGTGCATAGCAGGCTCATGCGTTAAGACATCACTGATCAGGTCTACTATCTGAGGTTGCCCACAAGCTTACCTCTCGCTCGAATTCGAACATTTAACATTCGAACATTTAACTGCCTTACCTTGGATGCAGATAAAGAGCAATTTAGTTCTTCTCAATTGTAGATGAAACATATTTTCACAAATTTCACCATCTCCATTGTCTTCATCTATGTCTTACTTCCACTTCAATCTCAGACCTAAGATATTTCCTTTGCCTATAGCAAAATAGTCACCGTTTTCCTATAAATCAATGCTTAAGTGCACACTTCAAGTAATTCTTATATTTGAAATTCTCATAGCTCCTGGATAGCCAAGTGGGCAATGCGTTTGACTTTGGTAAAATCAGTCCTGGGTTCAATTCCCAGTGGGGGCCTATGTGTAAAATGACCTTAGATGTCGAAGCACTTTTAAAAGTAGTATGACTACTTGAAATTCCCATCTTTCCTGCTCACTGCAAGAGCTGGGAGTATTCATTTTCTGTAAATCAAATAGTTTCAGCCTCAACTTTTTGGTAGCTCCCCATTATGAAGGAAAACGAAACTTTTACTCATTACCAAAGTCCTATGGTAATGATTAAAAGTTGTGGAACATTTTTATTCTTCTAATTGAGAACATGGTTTGATGCAAGTTCATCCACTGTATAGTTTGCAATTCATAATCTGTTCTTGAAAAGTACAATTCATCAATTAATAATAAACTTATCTACTGGGAGAGTATTTTCTCTCTACAGGATTTTCCTCAGGGTTATTTGAAAGAAATGAGTGAGTAATATGATTCCTTGAAAATCATTTTCTTGGATAACTTGGTAATGGTTGCTAGTCATGGGAAAATTGAGTATTACATCCTTCTTCCTCCACCATCAGCTGTGAAATTTGTGATCATGATGCTTGTAAATATTTACCTGTAGACTAAATGAGTAATAATATGAAGGGACATTTTCTATTTACACTTGTCTTGTCTTTACACAGATTAGGAGCACAAAAAAGGGAATTTTATGGTTAATTTTGCTAAAAAACGTAAGAAGGGCTTGCCATTCTACATTTTCTCAACTTGAACTACCACTATTACTTCATAATTATAGCTAAAATGAAAACTTTTTAATTCTATAAAGCATAATAAAATAAAAAGGTTGTATTTACATAAATCTCAGCCAAATTTGATCTTATTAACTTATACAGTACACATAATACTGTAATAATCAGTGAATTCATGTTTCCCAGAAAAAGAAACTAATTACAAAGAACAATTACTGAAGTTCGTCCACTTCATAATTTGACAAGTCCTGGTTCCTGACCATGTGAATATTGTAACCCTACTTACATTGGATCAAGGTTACATTTCCTATTTCTCAGTCAGGCCTGGCTAAGAGAATTTTTCATTAAAAACATATTTGGACTCTTACTACTTAATGATGGATGCATCAACTACCATCAGAAAATAAATCCTCTATCTAAATGCCTAACAAATTTTTAACAAGTCCTCAAACTTCTAAAATTACAACAAATATGAAGATAGGTCTACTGTTTTTGCAGCCATAAAGCCAAGGCAACTTTACCTCCGCAGAATATGACAGAGTATACAACAATCATTAGTACTACAATTATAAAATGTAAATTTATTATAAAAATGGTACACCTCCATTACAATCAATATTTACCATTTGATTGAACAAATATTCAGGTTTGACAATTATTTTGATTTCATAATCTAGTTTCTTTATTCCCAAATATAACATCTAGTAGAATGACAAAAACTTTCTTCAAAGAATTAGCAGGACATAGATGCAATTGAGTCTATAGTTTCAATACAGAAATTTCCCAGAACAAGTTCACCTCCACGTCCTATAACATCAAAAATAATCAAATCATCAGCCCAAGTATAATGCAATTTACACACATAAGTAACCTCATTCCCTTCAATAGTGCAGCTTCTAATATAAAAATACCAATTTCCAAGGGCTGAACAGTTTCAGGACTTATAAGCACATACAGTTCCTTTTATTTACAATCAACTATATGACACCAATTTTAAGTGGCTATTTCACATCTATGGAAAGAATTAATTCAACAAATAGTAAGAAACCTCTTGTCAGAATAACTTGCTGTTACATAAAATGGAAATGATTTCTTTCTGAGGAAAGGTCTTTAATGTCTTATTTGACAAAAGAAGTTTTCTGAAAGTCATTCTAAGTACATAATAAACTTAAATCCCTCAGTAATTACTGATATCAGCAATAATTTTTGTTTCTCTTTTGGCTTATAGCTCTTTTAGGCTAAGTTTCCCTTAATTGATTCAAAAGTCATGAAATAAGAGATAGGATTATGCTTAGATTGCAATTAACTAGTTTTAAAGCCAAAAAAGAGCAATGCTGGGTTACACAAGATGTGAAGATGCTGTCTATAAGCACTTAAAATGCTTCATCTACAATAATATTCCAGATTTCAATATAAGCCGCGGGAAAATTGCATTGGATAATGCAAGTAACATGATAATATATACTTACACATCAAGGCATCACATACAAAGAAATTACCTAATTTCACAGAGATGGTTTATCTGTTTAGATATTACAAAAACAACCCAAAAAGTAGAGAAGAACTTCAACATTTTCCTCCAATGTTGGCTGCAGAGAAGTTGAAACATAATGATGGAAGCGATACCCTTATAATCCACTAACATGAAAAATCTAACCCTGTTGAAAATGTTAACACGATCGAAAATGTTATTAAAAATGACCAGAATAAAACTTTGAAACATTTGCTTAGTGAAATCCATGTTTTTGAATTTATATGATGACATGCTGACTTCTAACATCTTCAGTTAACTCAAAAAAATCGGTCTCCATGTATGCATAATCAAAATTCTCAAACAAAAGACTGAATTATGCTTCAACTCCCATATTTTGCAGCAGATACCATCTGCAATGACAGAATAAATGTTTGTTTTTTCAACTTTCTGGGTAGTGATTTAATGTTAGCTTACAAAGTTATAATATTTAAGCTGCAATATTGATATCAACCTTAACTGTTTTCAAAGCCACTCTTCTCCATACCACATTATAATTCCCAATTTCTTCAGAAAGTATTAGTAAGTGAAGATATGGTTGACATTTTATAGCTTGGCTGTAAAACACTCTTGAGTATTTCTTTCCACAAAAGATTTTAAGGAATAATTATTACTATCGATAAACGTTATTGATTCACGGTGATTATATATGCTAAAACAACATTACAATCCAGGCAGCAGAAGTATGGAATTTTTTCCAAACGATGAGGAAGGTTTGTATTATTTTTGAACATGGAATATCACTTAATTATGCAAAACTATTGTCTACAAAAAAATGTGTTCATTAGTTCTCATGTAGATACAACACTTAGGAGTTCGTGAAATATGAGATGAAAGAATTCATGATTGTACATCCTAAAATAATTTTGAGGCTCTTTCCAAAATCACCCTTTCATCTCATTGTTTCAATCTCATTTATGACAAATACTATTCGAATTTGGCATATTTTGCCTGTGTCTTGGAGGAAATCTTCCATATCACTTTATTTTATGAATGGCATAATTTCATCATTACATTACTGAAATAAGTAAATATTTTATTATTACTTTTACTTGCCTTCTTAAAGTTTCCTTCATAAAATTAAAATCAAGAGTTTAGTTGTTCCCTTTTTATTACCTAAGCACAACTAGATCTTTACACTGTGTAAAATAATTACAAAGACAAGGCTGCCTTAACTCCAGGGTACGAAGTTACTATCAGGCAACTTGAAACAAACGCAGAACAATCAATCGAAAGCCTACTTCCGTACTCGGTTAAAATAAGAAAAATTCCTACCTGGTCCTTCAAAAGGAAATGTACTGGAACCTTAATCTCTCTCTCCCCCAGTTGAATTACTTTCTTTGATCTTGTTCCTTAAATCTTGCTTACTTCATAATCATAGTGTAATCCTTATTTCCTCAATTTCCTTCAATATTTACTAATGCCATTCCCAAACAACGGATCAAGGTTCTACCACATTTCATGCTAAGTCTCATTGAAGATACAAATACAAATGGTCCATAACTTCTTAGAGACAAAATGGAGCTAAAAAGAATGTGACTATGGTAAGGAGTAGAAGATTAGTAAAAAATCATGGAGAATATGTGATTTAAACCTGAGATAGTCCTATGGTCAAGAGTCCCAAATTATTCTCAGTTTCAGCAAAATTCATAAAATTTTACATGCATCGATGTAAGCTTTATCTCAAGAACACACATATCAATTCAAGAGGCAACAAATTTTGCGAACTAAAAAGCTACCCTTGTCACCTTTGCTGAAGATTCAAGTTCAGAAATTTTTCACACCCACTATATTCACTATGCAAGATTCAAAATCTTGGTCCGATTCTCAAACCTTTAACTAACACAAGGATATCTGATATTTTTGTTTTTCACAGTGAAACTCATATAAGCTGAAAGATAACTATTGCAAATAGATTTCAAGCCATTTCACTGAAAAATATTTAAGTATAAGAAAACAGCAATAATTAGTTTCACTGCGAAGTTTAGATTTTTTAATTCCACTGAATACCAATATCACTACACATTCAACATTAGAATAAAAATGAGAACATTAATTCTTTGAGGTAGATAATCCTATGAAATTTTGTAAATGGCAACGTAAATACTTATGGACAGATCCAACATGTGTAGACAAGCAGTTAAGTATTTTCTGGAATGTCTAAGATACATGATCAACTACACACACTCATAAAACTTGAATTCACAAAAAGGACCTAACCTTAGTTTTAAATGGGCGCTCTAAGCAAAAGCACAGACATGATACAGAAATAAATGACATTTTAAAACACTGTTGTGCAACTCATATTTCACTAATAAAAAACCTAGCAGAATGAAATGGCAGACCCCACGATAACAATTTTATCTCAAGATTGCCTGTTAGAAACATATCAGGCTCCATTTCATTAAAGAGGACCACTAGATACTCATGCCAATCTCATCTACAGTAACAAATTTATTATGAGCACTAGAGCTTTTATACAGCTCCTACTAAGTCTTTATTTGCAGCCCAAAATATGCACATTTTTCAGCTCAAGATGAGTTTGATGTATAGCAATCATGGGCTATTGATTTAATCTACTGTTAAAGATATTAAGAGTTAATGTTTTAATAGAAAGTAGCATATGATTTTTTCATAAGCCAGAAAGGGTGAAATCAATTGCAATTTTAGAATATGGCAGGTGACAAGAGTTGCCTTAAACTTTGAACAAAATTTCCATAACACCAAAAAAACATTGCAAATTATGTCTACAAAAGACAGCTACCAAATGCGATGTCTTTACTAGAATCTTGATATTTTTTGATAAGACTCTTCTTTTGATACAATTGCTACATTAATTAAGACAACATTACAAATGTATTTCTGCTCTAATTACAGTACAAATAAGTAGGAGACAAAATAAGTGATATTTCTGTCGAAAGTTAAATAAAAATATGCTGCAAAAGAGATCCACAAAAACTAAGTGGTTAGCAACTGAACAAAAAACAGTGACCCAAAAATCCTAAAAATACAAGTGATATCTTTTTGCAAGATGTTTATAGTCAAAGTGCAACAAAAATTCTCTTAAACACATAAATATTTCCATATCTGAATGTACTTTTCATTACATACATAAAATGGTTTTGAGAAAATAGAGTACAATTTTTAATCATATTCTCTCCCTCTTTCTCAGCAACGAGAAAATGACAAGAATAATAGCTAATTATATAATGCTCATCCAATGTGAAGTACACAACAATAAAATTGTATGTGAAATATTCAGCAATTCCTTGGGATGATAAATTTTAATTACAGTAT
Source organism: Ladona fulva (assembly GCA_000376725.2). Taxonomy (NCBI): domain Eukaryota; kingdom Metazoa; phylum Arthropoda; class Insecta; order Odonata; family Libellulidae; genus Ladona; species Ladona fulva. The sequence continues at coordinate 37,976 of KZ309347.1, read as the reverse complement.
CCCCTTCAACTAGCAGCAAGCCAGTGACGAGAAGTAATCATCTTCATGGCCATCTACCAAAGCTCACGTCTAAAATTTCAATGAAAAACAATAAGAATGGAATGTAATATAACAAACTTTCACCGTGTTAAAAAGCACAAGAGAAAATCCAATTCCCTGATCCTTGATAGCCATGGAATTATGAACTGTTACAAAAACTAACTTGTGACCCTGTATGTTAAAGAAATAGTTTAGACTTCTTCGTAGAAGCAACTTTATCCTAAGTGTTATAAAACTGAGTCCATAACCCTTAATTAACTGCTGTGTAGTAGAAAGTTTTAAACATCACCTAAGATATACATATTCTGAATAAGCACCAGAGTCAGGCATGCCAAAGGCAACAAATTCAGCTATGCTAATACAGCTAATACCTTACAAAATTTCCATTATACATGCAATTTTGCCATAATCCACCAATTGTGTAGCACCTCGTATGCCGAAGAAATCCAAAATATAGATCTGAAGCCTATTTGACCAAGAATTTCTTTCAATGAACCTCTTTCTTAAGTGATTATTTGCTTGAGAGACCTATAAAAATGTTGATTACACCTCAATGTAGTATTAAATTGAATATCCCTAAGCTTTAAGAATGAAAATAAAGCAGCTGAAATACATTTGAAATTAAATTCTAACAAGACTATTGAAGAAAAATAAGCTATCAAAGCTCTAGGCTTCTAAATAAATGGCCAAAAATAAAGTACATGAATGATACTAAAAACACAATTTTCCTTACTCATACTGTCTTATTATAAGAAAAAATACAAAATTAAATGCTGAGAAGAAACAAATTTGAAGTTTAGGAATCAACAGTAAAATCGCACACCAACTGATATAACAAGACAAAACGTTTGAAGACATCAAAAACCTTTTCCATTCAAAACTCTTTAAATGAAACAAATCAAATATAAAAAGCAAAACCTTAAGACATCCCTCCAGGGGACGTTCATTTATACTATCAATGAAGCAATTTTACATGTATACAAACCAAAATTCATTCATATTTGTCAACAGAAATTTCATCCTTTAGAAGTGAGAATAGTACATCTTTTCCACTCCAATTATATTCTTGCCAAATCTCAACCCACTGACGCAGAAACTCCTTTCATTACCACATCCACAAACCTATCTCGTTTACTCTCTCCAATTATTTATCCAATGCAGTATTTGTTTTGATGGCAATCACACATTCTTCACCGCAGGCTTTCAGAACGGTGCACTAAAGAGAGTGGAAAATCAAACATATCTAGTGAATTTAAATGGCATTGTTCACTTTAAATTCTAAATAAATATTAAAATTAATATATAAATCACTCAATAGAATATCAAGAATAATTCATTAATAATGTAAATTCCAAGTTATAAAGTAGAATACATAAAGCTTTTTACATTCACCACAAGTTCTCAAATAATTTAAGCTCTTAGAGATGAAAATCATCCTGCACAACAACAAATGTTTCTGTAACAAGTATAATAAATATAGTGAGACCTGAAAGTGGTATAAAGGTACCCAGTGCTTTTATAGGTATTTAATTAGTTACAGGAGGACATTTGAATGAAAACTGAGTCAGAATCAATTTTCCTCAATTCAAAATGATTAAAAATTGATAATCCAAAATCCAGGTCCTAAAATGCCAATTATTTTAAGCTAGAACAGCAAACAACATGATAAATCAAAATATGATATTGTCAATAAAATATGAGTTCATAGCCATCAATCCAGATTTCAGGACNATACTCTGAAAACCCCCCCTTAGACAAATCTTTGCTTCACCCTTGGGTGAAAAGGAGTGAGAAAGTACATAAAGTAATACTGCAAGTTTATTAAGATAAAATATTATAAGTTCTAGGTTTTGAGTAATGAATAATCTGCAACATCAAAGAATTTAATGATAGCAAGGGCAATATAAGGAGAATAAGAAAAATTTCCTTTTGGCATTATAAATTAGTGTAATTTCTATGCTTATTTGCATTCTCTCTTTCTAGTCTACAATTTATAGTAATCATCTTTTCCGATTTTCCTTATCTCTGAAACACCACTCACTTATCTTGGGATGTGAATTCTTTCTGAAGACTTGACATTAAACACACAATAATTTTGCTGCATTTTTACATCCAGGTATCTCTTTTTCTCCCCAACTGCATCTTCCAATTCCAGTAGTGCATACTTCTAAATATTGTTTAACAAAATTTAAGTACTATCAAAATTACTGCATTCTATACTACAATAACAATAGCAATTATGACAAATCTCAGCCTTGCCCAATAACCAATTTACCACAGATAATTAAAAAAATCATTGTAGCACCAAATCGCAGTGAACCAAATAGATGTGTGATCAAATTAGCCTTGCCTCAAGTCAGCAAACTTATTAAAAAGTAATCTGATGATGTGTTTTCATTTGCATAAACCCCAAGCACATCAATTAAACCAGAGTGACAGCACAGTGCTTGGTGGGCTGTTGAATATAGACTAGGAAAGATGTGTAACGGCCTCTCACCACTGCTGTTAAGCAATTTGTTATTTAACTATAATTGTTAAAATTTAAAAAAAAATGAATATCAAAACTTCAACTGTAAAAAATGAAGCAAACTGAACAAGATCTCTTCTAATGTTTGGTAGTAAAATACTATCTTCTAGTTGTAAAGTACTTATTTAAATATTTAAAAGACAAATAACCATTCAGCGTCGTTTTATGATGTGCAGGAAATAAACAGTAGTCACATAATAGTTAAAACACTATCCTATTATAATGCAGTTTTCTTTGGTCTCCTGAGATGCATCTTAAGCAAATTTTACTGGACATTGAGGCAGCATTCATTTGGTAAGTTATGGTGATCATGCAGTACAACTTTATTTGATGTTATTTTCATTAATTCATAGCTACTGCGCAAATTAATGCTAGGGTACAAATGTTACATAAACTCTACCATGCAATAGCTAGCTATGAAGGATATCCTTCTAAAAGTAACATATACTAACAATATATTTGATCATATACCCGGCATAAAGCATGGATACTTACCAGCAGTTCTTTACCAGACTCGTATTCAGTCTTCAGCTGAGTGCCTAAATCTCCATCTGGAATCTTTAAATCTTCACGTAAATCTCCATTGTCAGCCATCAAACACAAGTATCCATCATCTGAGATATCTGTGAGCTGGAACAGAAAACAACACCCAATTCTGTAAAACTAGCCTCAAGTATAAGTCCAACACCAAGGTTGGTTGAAATTTCAATTAAAAATGAACACAAGATATAACCCAAAATCTTTGATTATAAAATAAAAATTACTAAAGGCAACTGCTGTAAAGACATTAAAGATAAATTCACTGATTAACCCTTTTGAGGATAGTCAGTCAAACGCCTGCTAGAAAAGGGAACTCACTAGGGTTGTATAATCAGAGTAGTAAAAGAAACTAGACAAAATGATTCCTTTATTCTGAATTCACAAGTTTTAACAAAAATATCAAGTGTAATAAAATTTTTTAATCAAATGATTCTCACATTAGCAACATTTACAGTGGTTCCTCAGCTAGTGAAGGACCCTGCTAGCAAATTTTTTGGCTAACAAAGATAATTTTCTCTGGAATAACATCTGTTAACCAAAATCTTCATTAGTCATAACGTGATTTAAAACATCTTAAACATAAATAACCTATTTGGATGTGCACGAAAACACAAAGCAACAAACATGAACTATCAGGCCATTGCAGTATTATTTTTATTTAATATTTATATTGCAGTTATTATTTTTACATCACATAGGGGATGTATTCATGACTACATCCCAACTCAAAAGGGTTTTTTATATTCAAGACAGCAAAAGCGAGATGCCTGATAAAAATCAATTTTTGGTGAAAGAAGATTATCTAAAGAATGTGTTTCTGGAATAAATTTTCTTTGAATGTCGAGGTACCACTGTGCTGCAACATATATGACATCTTACAGCATTGATGCCATAAATGTATTCTTTCATATGGACAAGAGAAAGGTTTCAATTATTCTGATGCTGAATGATTCAAATACTGAATGAAGAACGAGAATGCTTTTAAATTAAAGATTTATAATAGAGACAAATCACTAACCAACAGACCCTAAAAATAATTTCATAGGAATCTATACTCATTAAGTACACTACATTCACACATACCACTAGATTTACAGAATATAACAAGAATATTGATGAAATTATTAATTTCGAGCAGCAAAGAATCCTTAGTTTTTACGAAAAGTGGATGTTAAGCTCAACTGACTGCCAGATAAAAGGTGCAGACATGATTCTACAATAATATAAGCGAAAGAGAAACACCTAAAATAACATTAAAATATGGAATGATGTTTTTTGATCTTCAAAAGATCTTAAATAATAGGTAAGCTTGGGTAAATAACAGAATTTAAGTGATGATTAGGAGCATTGCATGAGGAGTACTATGAATGTAAAAAGGAGAAAAGCTACACACTAATTTGAATACAGTAAAAATTGCTCGGGTAAATGGGGGTGTAAAGTAATAGGTGCAAATGAAGTGGCTCTACAACAGTGCTAAATCCTTCTGCAGTGGTTGTTAAATATGAACTATAAAACAGAAGTCATTTCCAATCACATCAACCTTTTTCACTGCTTTGCTACCTCTTATTCACTCTTAGGTGAGTTTGTATGTAATTTATTCTGAAACATTGTAAGAGGATTGGTCTTAGAAATGGATCTTAGGAAAATTTCTGGAAAGAATTAATTTATAACGAATTAGATGTATTATTTTAATTCTTGTGATCATTAGATAACCTTACAAATAAAAATAAGAACTAGAAATCATAAGTACTTCACTAAGAAAACGCAACTTATGCAAACTGTCAAAAACAGTAAAAAGCAAAAGAAATGCTCTTGCTTAAGATGCTATCCAACTTAACATGCAATTTAATGCCAGTCCCTTTCACATAAAACACATGGTAAAAATACTACTCAAGAGACACTGCTAGCTGCTTATAAGGCTAATTTTTCCCATTCCCAGAAGCACTAAAATCTGCTTTAGCAGATCATTCAATTCAATTTCATTCATTCAATAGACGAATAATTGTTTATGTGAGCTTTATTGCCTTCCTCTGCTCTCCTCTTCTGCTTTGCCTCATCTTTAAAGGCGTTCCTTTCAACTCTAATGTTAGCAAAGAATAATTATGTGAGAAGAAAATGCAGATATTGCAAAGCAGAACCCTCTCCATCCCACTGCTGGAGATGATTTTAGCTCTGAGGCATATGGAGATCTGCTGCCAGTGATTTGGTCCGAACCAAACAAAGAACTGCATCTTGCAAAAAGATGGTCATTCATCACAATACAGAAAAACGAAAATGAGAATATGTCAATATTTAGTGTTTCACTCTCTGCTAGTGACTTACAGGGTGTGTACGTAAATATATATTGATGTTTTAATTTTTTCCTGGATTTTGGGTGGATGTTATCCTGCCCTGGATTAAAATCAATTTTTTGATTACTATAATACTCTGAAAACCCCCATAGATTTCAAGCCATTTCACTGAAAAATATTTAAGTATAAGAAAACAGCAATAATTAGTTTCACTGCGAAGTTTAGATTTTTTAATTCCACTGAATACCAATATCACTACACATTCAACATTAGAATAAAAATGAGAACATTAATTCTTTGAGGTAGATAATCCTATGAAATTTTGTAAATGGCAACGTAAATACTTATGGACAGATCCAACATGTGTAGACAAGCAGTTAAGTATTTTCTGGAATGTCTAAGATACATGATCAACTACACACACTCATAAAACTTGAATTCACAAAAAGGACCTAACCTTAGTTTTAAATGGGCGCTCTAAGCAAAAGCACAGACATGATACAGAAATAAATGACATTTTAAAACACTGTTGTGCAACTCATATTTCACTAATAAAAAACCTAGCAGAATGAAATGGCAGACCCCACGATAACAATTTTATCTCAAGATTGCCTGTTAGAAACATATCAGGCTCCATTTCATTAAAGAGGACCACTAGATACTCATGCCAATCTCATCTACAGTAACAAATTTATTATGAGCACTAGAGCTTTTATACAGCTCCTACTAAGTCTTTATTTGCAGCCCAAAATATGCACATTTTTCAGCTCAAGATGAGTTTGATGTATAGCAATCATGGGCTATTGATTTAATCTACTGTTAAAGATATTAAGAGTTAATGTTTTAATAGAAAGTAGCATATGATTTTTTCATAAGCCAGAAAGGGTGAAATCAATTGCAATTTTAGAATATGGCAGGTGACAAGAGTTGCCTTAAACTTTGAACAAAATTTCCATAACACCAAAAAAACATTGCAAATTATGTCTACAAAAGACAGCTACCAAATGCGATGTCTTTACTAGAATCTTGATATTTTTTGATAAGACTCTTCTTTTGATACAATTGCTACATTAATTAAGACAACATTACAAATGTATTTCTGCTCTAATTACAGTACAAATAAGTAGGAGACAAAATAAGTGATATTTCTGTCGAAAGTTAAATAAAAATATGCTGCAAAAGAGATCCACAAAAACTAAGTGGTTAGCAACTGAACAAAAAACAGTGACCCAAAAATCCTAAAAATACAAGTGATATCTTTTTGCAAGATGTTTATAGTCAAAGTGCAACAAAAATTCTCTTAAACACATAAATATTTCCATATCTGAATGTACTTTTCATTACATACATAAAATGGTTTTGAGAAAATAGAGTACAATTTTTAATCATATTCTCTCCCTCTTTCTCAGCAACGAGAAAATGACAAGAATAATAGCTAATTATATAATGCTCATCCAATGTGAAGTACACAACAATAAAATTGTATGTGAAATATTCAGCAATTCCTTGGGATGATAAATTTTAATTACAGTATCCCCTTCAACTAGCAGCAAGCCAGTGACGAGAAGTAATCATCTTCATGGCCATCTACCAAAGCTCACGTCTAAAATTTCAATGAAAAACAATAAGANAAATATTATAAGTTCTAGGTTTTGAGTAATGAATAATCTGCAACATCAAAGAATTTAATGATAGCAAGGGCAATATAAGGAGAATAAGAAAAATTTCCTTTTGGCATTATAAATTAGTGTAATTTCTATGCTTATTTGCATTCTCTCTTTCTAGTCTACAATTTATAGTAATCATCTTTTCCGATTTTCCTTATCTCTGAAACACCACTCACTTATCTTGGGATGTGAATTCTTTCTGAAGACTTGACATTAAACACACAATAATTTTGCTGCATTTTTACATCCAGGTATCTCTTTTTCTCCCCAACTGCATCTTCCAATTCCAGTAGTGCATACTTCTAAATATTGTTTAACAAAATTTAAGTACTATCAAAATTACTGCATTCTATACTACAATAACAATAGCAATTATGACAAATCTCAGCCTTGCCCAATAACCAATTTACCACAGATAATTAAAAAAATCATTGTAGCACCAAATCGCAGTGAACCAAATAGATGTGTGATCAAATTAGCCTTGCCTCAAGTCAGCAAACTTATTAAAAAGTAATCTGATGATGTGTTTTCATTTGCATAAACCCCAAGCACATCAATTAAACCAGAGTGACAGCACAGTGCTTGGTGGGCTGTTGAATATAGACTAGGAAAGATGTGTAACGGCCTCTCACCACTGCTGTTAAGCAATTTGTTATTTAACTATAATTGTTAAAATTTAAAAAAAAATGAATATCAAAACTTCAACTGTAAAAAATGAAGCAAACTGAACAAGATCTCTTCTAATGTTTGGTAGTAAAATACTATCTTCTAGTTGTAAAGTACTTATTTAAATATTTAAAAGACAAATAACCATTCAGCGTCGTTTTATGATGTGCAGGAAATAAACAGTAGTCACATAATAGTTAAAACACTATCCTATTATAATGCAGTTTTCTTTGGTCTCCTGAGATGCATCTTAAGCAAATTTTACTGGACATTGAGGCAGCATTCATTTGGTAAGTTATGGTGATCATGCAGTACAACTTTATTTGATGTTATTTTCATTAATTCATAGCTACTGCGCAAATTAATGCTAGGGTACAAATGTTACATAAACTCTACCATGCAATAGCTAGCTATGAAGGATATCCTTCTAAAAGTAACATATACTAACAATATATTTGATCATATACCCGGCATAAAGCATGGATACTTACCAGCAGTTCTTTACCAGACTCGTATTCAGTCTTCAGCTGAGTGCCTAAATCTCCATCTGGAATCTTTAAATCTTCACGTAAATCTCCATTGTCAGCCATCAAACACAAGTATCCATCATCTGAGATATCTGTGAGCTGGAACAGAAAACAACACCCAATTCTGTAAAACTAGCCTCAAGTATAAGTCCAACACCAAGGTTGGTTGAAATTTCAATTAAAAATGAACACAAGATATAACCCAAAATCTTTGATTATAAAATAAAAATTACTAAAGGCAACTGCTGTAAAGACATTAAAGATAAATTCACTGATTAACCCTTTTGAGGATAGTCAGTCAAACGCCTGCTAGAAAAGGGAACTCACTATGATTTCTTTCATGGACAAGATTAGACACTGATTTTTCATTTTTGTACTGACAAAAGTTTGAAATATTTTAAAATGGTATATCCGATGTTTTTAGTGAGCTCTGACACAGATGTGCAAGTACAATAAATCTAATAAATTTACCTGGTAATCTTCACGCTTTACGAAAGGAACATCCATGTTATGAGTGGATGGGCAAATATCTTCATACTTCTTTCCACTGAAAATGTCCAATCCAACAAGATGAACCTTAGCGTGACCATGTTTCCCAGTTTTTGAGGTTGACATCTCAACAATCTTGCAAGGACGAGACTGTAAATAAAACAAACAACCAATTTAAAAATTTAAATATATAACATTCGCACCTGGTACCTTTATAAACACCAAACTTGCAACTACCTTTGTTACATTATTTAATTCCTTCCAGATCACGTACACACCACTGGTACAACATATTCATACATCTTTCCACACAACCTTAAGATTCATATGATTTGTGAATTCACTTCCACTGTTAATCTCACCCATCATACCCAACCTTTTATTATTCCTGTTTTTTAGTTTAGATGCCTGTCAACTCTTATTACTAACATGTTAAGCTTTTAATCATTATGCCCTTAATTTACCCTACCAATACAAAATCATACCAGCCAGATTTTCCTTTAGTTACTTATTCTGTCCTCCTCAGACTGTATAATGTACTTTGCTAATTAGCTTTGTTATGCTGATTTATCTATCCCAGTATTAAAAAAAATATTTTACAAGGTATTTTCCTCCTTTTACTGGATCGTCCTTCACACATCACTTATTATTATTAACAAAAAAATAATGATGAGAACAGGTGTATTCATGCATACGTTGTTATAACTTACTACAACATACCTCATTTATGCTTAAATGTTTATTCTAATAACTCTTGTTGTTTGAATAGGCATTAATTTCAAGGTCAAATGAATTGATTTCCACTGAAGCACAGATTCAAAAATGACTATCAAAGTTTCTGCGGATAGCAGTGGAGTCAATCCAGGTTATTAATCATTAAGAAGTTCCTTCTGACAAAGTCTTAAAAGATAATGCAGCACAGGGTTAATTTCGAAATGACACGGCAGCATTTGGGTTTGATATGAGTAATCCTTTAACAGGAAATACTGGTGTAAGATACATTGAATTACTTTGGATCACAATAGAAGAAAACAACTAGATTTCTTTAGCCTTTCATGTACAAAGGGCAGAAATCATCAGAAAATATCTCAAGTTATAAACATCAATCAATTATAGAACGGTTATAGAAAAATCCAGTCACAAAATATCGAATGACACTGTAAAACTACATCAGCATTAATGTTGAAGTCCCTGATCTTCCTGTTAAACATACTTCAGTTCTCTTAAGAAAAAACTCATCTGAGAGTCATACATCCATGCACATGAAATACATTTGACTCTGCACCCCTCACAGGCTTTTTCCAACAACCACCACCATTCTCTAAACAGAAAAATCTGACTAGTCAGGACTCTAACCCAGGAACTTAGGATTGGAGCACTAGCATGCTACTCCACCACCTAGCTATCCTCCTGCAATATTTTGGCAACATTTCCCCGTTCATTTGAGAAAAGCATAAAATATTTCCGAATAGCACTACGATACATACATTCTACACTTGAGTCTGTGGCAACTAAGTTATAATTTGTATAGCCTAAATGAAGTATGTGGCACAAAATGGCAAACTCTTTCTTTATAGTCTATCAGGCTGGAAATTTCCAACCTAAATTGTCTACTTTAAGTGAATTCATCAAGATGAATTCAAATATCATACATGAACATTATCAAAGCAAATACTATGACTAATATAATATTAAGCACAATGATAAATTTAATTACAATAATAGAATTAAATTACAAGCTTTTAAAGAACTTGTGTCTGACTAAAGTTCTTTCTTATGATATAAGTTTATGAGATAACTTTTGCAACATTGGCGAAACTCTCAAGTCAACTTACAAGTATAATGAATTCCTCAGATCAAAACATATTCACCTTACATTTGACTTACACATGTCATTTGGGAATAATCAAAATGAACAACTGGTTCATTGTTTCAAGATTTCTCAGAGAACTTCAGCTTCGTCATTTAGCACAGCAAAATTATTAACAAAGACAATACCTATATTATAAGAGGAACAATTATTTCATGATAACAGTAGACTATTCACAAAGTCTGTTGAACTTATGTTGGAAACAACAAGTACATACTGTAATAGACTTAAGGCTGCCGACATTTACAAAGAAATAGGTGCACATTGCGCTACTAATTAGCCCATTGACAATACAATAACACAAAATCTGAAACTAGAATCTTTATATCAGAGTTACGAATGAGCCTGAACGTTATTATACTTAGAAATTAAATGTGATTAATAAGTAAGAAATTTAAAAATATTTTTCTCACCTTGAGCATCACAAAACCATTTTTGCGCAAAGCAGAACATTGCATTGGATAAGTCACGGAAGCTCCTGCATCTCCGGTTTCAAAATGAGTGTCATCTATGTCTGCCATTTCTAAATACTATATAACTATTATTCCAGCCAAATAATCCTCAGATGCTGCAAAAAACGAAAGACTTAACTCATTACCGTTCAACTTGGTGTAATACACATGGCCTGACGACCAATAACTTCAGGATTAAAAATTATTTTCCACAGCATAAGGATAGCAACATATTTCAACAATGTTACATTTTAAATTTTAAAGCAACAGGTTCAACAGTAAAAACACTCTTACGTCGATATTGTTAAATTCCGTTTTGATGATCTACATGTGAACGTAGGGATAAAATTACAGGAAATGGAACATATATGAATAAAGTGAAATTTCCGTGACATATAAAAATACCTCAGTATATTATAATCTCTAGATGCACGCGAAAATCGAGAAGCCGAAAGCCACTGATCCGACAGCAAGAGAATACTTCGAACGTGTTTCAGTGAACTTAATGAATACGCAAAGACAATTCGAGAAATTTTAACGCATATAAAACAAAGGTAAATCAAGAAAACGTTGACAGATTCATAAAAAGTAATCACTGCGTCGAATAACATTATTGCTCTATCATCACCGTGCACATTGCCATTCCGGCAAGATCAGATATGGGGTTAAAAAGTCTATCAAATACAATAATAAAATTTTCAAGACATAAAACTTACATACTAAATCACTTACATTCACCAGGCGTGAACGGCATTAACAAGAAGAATCGATACACATGCGATCAACGTTTATCATTCGATTACCTTTTGGATACGTTCACACGTTTTCGTTCCCGAACAACTACAGATCTTCATCAGGAATTCGCCGTTGGATGGCAGCATGAGCTTACTAAAACCGCGGAAGCGCCATAGCAAACACTTGAAGAATAAGAAGCTAAAAATGGATAAAATTCATTGAATGATTTGCTTCCATGATAATTAAAGCAATAACAGCAGATTAAATTAAAAAAATATACATTCTTATTCATTCTTTACTGTCGTAGACTGCCGTAGGCCAGAAAGGTGAAATTTTCTTGAAATGTTGAAATACGACTTACGGATGATCCAAGACAACCATATATTTAATAACATTGTTTAGCTGTAATGAAGAGTGAGAATTGAATTGTGATGATGAAAATCACAAGCAAACGTATAGTTATTGATACGAGCATATTTCTGGAAGAGGAATTAGTTACAATTAATTCACGCTAAATTATGAATGACAGGAGTGCTTCAAATCTAATTTTTCTTACCATCTGATAATGGAAATCCTCATTTCAAGAATTTTTATGAGCTGAAATTCGACAACACTTATGATTAAGGCGTCAATATCTATCGAAAATTTACCATGTTAAAGACGAAAAAGGAAATTCACGTCTCTCGTCTACCAGAATGTTTGAGTTTGATGACCACCAGAATGGTGGAGATGCCCTCGATAAACAAGTATTCGCATAAAATAGTTGGCCCTACAGTAATATATAAAGGACATCAGGGCCGGGCAAGAAGGGTATTCCGTTGATGCCTAGTATCCGGGCCCCCTGTATGAATGGGCCTTATCTCACAAGGGGTATATTTTTATTTTGCAAGTAATAAACGATATATCAGTAAGAAGATTCCCAGATAGACATTCGGTAGAAAAAGCCCACTCCCCTTTGGCAGATGTTCGCTCCAGAAGGTCTGATCTCATTTGGGAGATTCCTTAGTATGCTAGGTAAATTTAGTAGTCATTCAGAGGGATTTATTTCTACGCATGTTTATAACCATATACCGTAAGGATAATTTTATTCAAAACGATGATATTTCAAGATTCATTTCCCTACATCGCATGTTTAAAAATCGACCATCCTTTGCTTTTGCCGATTTCGTCACGTGAAGGAATTCGTAGTAGTAGTAGTATTGTTAAAAGCGCTTCGAGAGCTTAGGTCATTTCGCACGTAGGCTCCCATCGGGAATCGAACCCGGGACCACTTTTAAGAAAGTCGAACGCGTTGCCCACTTGGCTATCCAGGAGCCCGGTGAAGGAATTCGATATATAATATTTTGCACATAATGTAGTATTAGCGATGCCGAAAATGGAGCAAATCAGAGCATATGAAAAATACTTCAGCTTCCTCATACTGTAATAAAACGTCTTAAGGTCTATCTAGGTGAGGAGAAATTCCTCGCTGAATTAATGGAAAAATGGCCAATTTTAACATCAAGAGTCAGACAATAATACGAAATGGAGCTCAATAAAATTCACGGTGAATATGGGATGAACCTGCTTCGATAAATAAATCAGCGTAGACTGAATGATTTTCTGATATTTTGACAGCAACAAGGTCCGCATCAAGGTAACATTTTTAGTTTGATTTATTAAAGGGAATAGGGGGGATTTAGGTCTTAATGGACCTTTTATTCAAGCTTGGCCCAATGCTCTTCATGCCCATTTGAGTTTTTTTCACACCTGGCATCAAAAGAGAGATGTTGACCCTGAAAGAGGTTAATAGTTGAACAGGAGGGATGTTGATCTAGAGAAGCAATGTCAATGAAGATCAACTCTTTAAACTTTTTTTTCCATCTCTTTCCAAAGTTTTTTCCTCCCTTCTGCAAAACTCTCAATTAGTCAAACTCCTCTTTGTTTCCCGAACTCTTTTGTTTTCGTGTATTGTCTTGGGTCGGCCTAATCCAATCGAAAAAATAATTGTACGGACATATTTCATAGTCAGAAGAATGTGCGGAATCAGAACAGTGCCAGAAAAATTTAGCGACTTTGATCGTAGCAACAGATTCGGACTAAAGGGGAATTCCGTGGATGCCTAGCATCCTGGATTTTGAGGGTGGGAGGGGGGTTTACGAAGATAACTTTTTATTTTGCAGGTGGCAAACAATATTTTGTTACGTTTAATATTTGTTTTACTTATTGAAAATTGCTCATCACGTCAAAGTCAGAGTAAGCATAGGATGGGTTTCTCCACATGGCCAAGTAGGTAGCGTACTCGCCTTTGGTGAAAGCAGTCCCAGGTTCGATTCCCGGTATGTACGAAATGATCTCACCCGTTGAAGCACTTTCAAAAATACTGCTGCAGAGAAGGGGGCCTAGTGGACGTTTGCACCCGGGTCCCCTTCGGAAGGTGGCCGGTCCAGCGTAGCTCGGGCTATAAGAGTATTCTTTGAAATTATGAATATATGTATGTATGTACGATGTATGTACGATGTATGTACGATGCATTTAGTTATTTTTTTAATTAAATATTGTTAGGGTAGCATTATAAATGAGAGGAAAGGATCATGGAAGAGAGAATGAGTAATGAATACAATTTGGATGTGGATTTGTTTTCTCCATTCATTATTTGGGAAGAAGTTGCCGAAATAGGGGAGGAAAGGAAGTACGAATGTTTCCAACATCTATAAGAGATTTTAGCCCCCATTATAATCTTGTATTTGGCAACTGATTCAATTATATTAATGGGCTATTCTGAATTATAATATTCTCATGTAGCACAAGAGAGACGTTAATGACCATTGATATACTATCAGCGAGAAAATTTGCAATCGTAAAAATTCGAAAAGTAAATAATCACACAAAATGAAGTAGTTTCTGCTGTTGAGATTGTGCAAAAAATGACAAAGATAAAGAAGCTCTCGTATTTGGTTTTGGTTTGGACTAATTTTTTACATCATTAACAACAATTTATACAGGTATTCTTTATCGCTACGAAATGGGAAATTTGTCGGTATTGGATACGTGGAGTGTCAGAGGAAACCTGTTTCTCACTTACCGGAAAGGTTATATCAGAGTCGAATGGAAATTAACCGACATGGTTTCATTTTTCCTATCTCATACGAATTCTGTGGGGTTCATTTTTCGAAATTTTGAGTGAGTTGCCTTGAATAACCTGTGGCGACCACAAGATTTCCAGTATAATTAGGACGAAATTGTATGTAACCACATTGCTTTAAATTTATTGTTATCTTATAGTTTGAGGAAGTTTCAAATTTTCCGTAATCCGTTATTGTTTGCAATACAGTTTATTGAGAAAAATATTGATAACTGATTATTAATAAGATGAGTAAATTCCAAGATAGGATTTATTGAGGCCTAAATAACCTTCATGAAGAACCTTCGATACTGTCCCTAAACATACGCATTTCTTATTTTATGTCTTCTTAGTGTAATCTTACGTTATTCTTTGATGTTTGCCGAGTGTCTTTTACGTCAATTAGGATGAAGATAAGTTCCAGAGATACGCTAAATATTTCTCATTAAGTATTAAATTGGAAATTTCGTTAAACCTAGCCAATTTTCCAATTACGAAAGGTCTCAAATCAAAGGGTTTAAAGAAAGTCTACTCAATCGACCACCTTGAAGTATGCAGATGCAGCAAAAATTTCTCGAAGTCTGCATCTAGAAAATGATGAAACTCGTCCATATAGATTTTCATTTATAGCATCAGCAAATTTTTATCTTGGGAATCTCAGCAGAAAATGTAAAAGAATTGCTTCGAGAAACATTTTTCCGGTTATACTCCTTAATTCCCCATAGAAATTTCATAATGTTACGGAAAGATTAATTGATTGAAATATTTCAAATACTTTATTACTGGCCCACGATGGAATAATAAGCTACCAAGCACAGAAATTTACATTTTCCCGCTGAATCCTTCTCCTTTACGACGAAAAGGGACATTTAATTTACATATGTGTTATCACAAATCTTTGCAAATCGATTTTTAAAAATATGGATTTAATGTCAGGAAAAAATCGCAGCCCTACCCCTAATGGTTTTAGAGAGACATCTAGATGAAGTCATAAGCTATACAGTGAACGTTATTGTTTTAATAAATGCTTTAGAAAGTTCATAGTAAAAGAGAAGCGGGTCTAGAACTAAGACTTCTAAAATCTCTATAAAGCCCTACGAAACCCAGAATTTCATTACTATGAGTAGGGCCATCGTAATTGCAGGCGCTAAGGCTGGTAGATTTATTGGAATGATGTTTTCTTTCCTGAGGTAAATATGCAAAAATCAATTTATATCCCATCAAACAATCTGATTGAAGCTGGATGAAACTGTATCTCCATCTTTAATCTCTTCGTCCTATATAAGATGTGGTTAATACAAGAAATTCGTCAAGAAATTTTTTCAGCTGATCGGTCTGCATTCGGCGCAAAATAACAAAGGCGTGGCTTGCATACGAACATCGCCATGGTAACTTGTAGAAGTCTGAAGATTAAAAAAATAGGAAAAATTTAAACATTCTCTAGCTCTTCTTCAACACCTTTTCAACACGCGCCTTGCATAAAAATATGCTTAATAATAGGATTATTATAAGTCCCGTTTCTACCGGAATTGTCACGGTTTTAATGCATAGTCCCGAAAAATTTTTCTCTTGTCTTCTTTGTTGGAAAAAAATGAAAAAAGAATATAACGTAAGATACATAAACTTAAATTATAGAAGTAATTTAAACGCAAATTTTCGCAAACCTGTGACGGCAATATCAGAGTGCCTTAAAAGCAAAATACATGAAGTCATTGTCAAACTAAGTTTTGATGCAACGCCCCGGTTTTACTTGCTTCAAAAATTGATAAGTCCCTGTTCCTTACCATCAAAATATGGTAACCCTATTTAATAACTTAAATTTGACTAAGGAGTGAGAAAGGAATTTATTGGGAACTTCAGTAATACTAATTTAGATATACAATTATTAATAACGATTGAATTAGCCTACCTCTCCAAAGTTTTATGATACAGACATTCGGGAAACTTTTATTCTGCTCCAGTGCTTTTTAGTTGCAGGCAATCAAGTCAGTAATTTCATTGAAATTCGGTACTTGAATGGTAATTCACAATAAATTTTCGATTATAGAATTTAACTTTAAAAGGATTTCAGGAGCGGATCTATATACTAACCAGAGGAGGGAGTGGTATTTGCCAAGGGGGGTGCGTTTTAAGACAATATCCTTATGAACTAATCTCTAATTAAATTTTAAATGCCAATTAGTTGTGATAAATGTAGTAGATCTATAGTTATTGAGGAAAAACTTCATGATTTGATTTTAATTCATTCTCCTACGCAAATCGCTAGTTCTACAAATTCACCAAAGGGGGGCGGTCGCCTTCGTAACTCCCCTGCATCCGCCAATGATTCGTTTCCCACCAAGATATCTGGGGGGGGGTTAGGGAAATCTCTCATATATGACAATATTTCCCTTTTATTAATTTAAAAAGAGTGTTCGTCATGGTGAAAGTCATTTGAAGCACTCCGAAAAGAACCGAACACATTCGAGCATCGTGTATTAGATATATTCCGCTAATCTATACTTACTCTCGCATTATTGGAAAGTTAAGACATAAGCCGAATAATTCTGATGCCGTTCACACGAAAATGAATTTGACGGAATGGCGTCGACAGATACTAATGGTCTTTGGATGTTTTGCTTCCCAAAAACTTTAGAACTTAGATTTTACAATTATCTATCAAGCTCACGATAACGGTTACGTCTTCGCTTGAGGTCTTAAATTGCTCAGAACAGCCTAAAGAGACAGAAAAGTCGAAAGAGTCCATCGCACTGATTTTTCGACTCATGCTTTCAGCCAACAGAAGTTTCGATTCCACCGCGGATAGTGTAGGGTGTTATCTATTTTCCCCATCGGGACCAATACGGTACTCAAAAACTACGGCGTTAAGGCCATAGGCTGCCTTTTCAGGCGTATAATGCGGCCTTTCTCGCTTTTGTAGAAATTTCAGATATTCAAGCTACACTGAAACCAATTTAAAACGCTTCCGCTTAAGACACTATCCCGCCTAAAACGCGCTTTTCTCCCGGTCCCTGTCGCATGAAACGCAAGAATTCCGCTGAAGATGCTCCTCTAACTGCTTATGAGGCGGATTTTTGCTCTCCTTAGATGCGCCGCGATACGCTTCAACCAATTGTACGTCTCATTTGATAGACCAAACATTAATTACATTGCTTGCATCACCGTCCTCGTCTTTTATTTGGCCTCGTCTCTTAGGGTTCCTTTTGACCTTGTTTTTTGAAATGACTAATTGTGCAAGAAGAGCAGATTCTTCCTCCGATAGTGAGAAACCTTCTCAGAATAGTGAGAAACCCTCTACATTTCCGTCTCAGGGGATAAATTGATTAAAAAAGTCGCCAGGTAGCGTTTTATTCGTTGCAAACTCAAGTTGTAAACATAACAAATAAAGCAGAGAGGCAGCTTAGTGGTTTTAGTCTTGGGGAGATCGTGCTAAATGACGATCTCACACTATTGTGTTATAACATCGCTATTTATCCCTAATGGTCCATCTGATCAAGTGAAGATCAAGTGAAAATTGAAGTAGCAAAGGAAGGGTCTCTCTTTGTCCGTAAAGTTGACCTTTCTTCAAGAATATGACAAGAAGGGAACTAATCGTACTCATCAGTAATTCGCGTACTCTCTACATACCAGTTGTTACAAAAAAGCAAACTTAAGAAGATTCCTTTACGTTTTATGGCATAAAGCACATTTAAAATATTAAAGGCCCAAGATCCTTTCCGCATCATTTTCCAATACGCAAAAAGGAAAAAGTACTCTTCTACCACACGGTCTGCCGCTTATAAGGTTTCCAGTCAGTTCCTTGAAAAACGTGTTACAGTATTTTGAATACCAGTCTAGTATTCAGGGCCAAGTAAAACTAATTGGAAAATATTCTCTTCATCATAGCAATCAAAATTTGTTTTCCTACGCACAGCATTCGTGTATGACTATTTTATGTATGTGCGTTTGTGCTTATGTTTTGCAAGGCCGACGGTGGCAGAGTTGTTAGCGTGCTAGCACGCTAGCGCTCCAACCCCAAGGTTCGAATCTAGTCGGATTTTTCTAGTTAGGGAATGGTCGAGTGTGTTCATCCTACGTTATTCTTAATTAATTATTAAAATTAATATAATTGGGATTAGCTTCCTGTTTCCATTATAGAAGTTATTATTATTATTAAGAGTGGCCTGAAAATTTTGCATGCGTCCCAATGGTTTTATGTACCCAATGTTATTGTGAATTCGGCACTCCGATAGGAAAGATTTCCCACCCCTGGACTTCGTGTGTGAGTCATAACTGCACACATCTGACAATGAGTAACCTATGTCCCCCTTACCAAGTAATAAAACTTTCACAACTCTTGGTTATTTCAGTCCGTAAGTATTTAGGCATGAGGTGGTCGTCGACTGGAAGCGGTTACGCGGTAGTCCTCCGTATTGACGGACTGATCCTAGTGCACGGAAAGTAAACACCACTGTCTCGTATTTTCTTCCATCAAAGTTATTTTTATATTATTGTTATATTTCCGCATTTTAATATTCTGTAAGCAAGCGAAACCTGAAAACCTCACGCGAGGATTTCCAATATCATAGTCCACGTGAGTGGAACGCTAATGGCGTTACACTATAGAGCACTGTTTCCCAAACTTTTTCATGCAACTGCCCCCTTGGATCAATACCACCGCCCTTTAAAAATTGACATTTTTTATGAAAATTAATATCTGCATGGACATAGCTGATGAAAGATAAATAGGAAATGAAATGCCGCAATGATAAAAAAGATCCACTATATTACTATATGACAATTTTCTGATGTTCTATCAATGCCATAAATCTAGTAAAACTACATTGAGAAAGAAAGATGACGGGCAATGGGATAAAATTCTTTTTAGTCTAGCGCCCCCCTAGATTAGACCAGCGCCCCTAGGGGGGCGTATCGCCCACTTTAGGAATCACTGTTATTGCGGTAGTATGAGACAACAGAGGAATGTGTGTAAATACGAAGTGATCATAGCATGGTGCTGTTAAAACAGAGGACGTTAAGAATACTTTTAATTTTTATTCATTAAAGACGAATACAGGAACAAATTAGTGAGATGTTTTGAGTTATGATGTAGTGGCAATAAATGCAATTACATATATGTAAGCAATGTTAGAACAATTTAAAACGGTAGTTTTGGGCAGATGGTAAATTGTTAAGGATCCGTTGCGTTAATACAGCCTATTAAGAGCAAAAAGGCTGCGACCCAAAGATTTGCGCTGCAAAAGATCTGCAATTTGGATGTTACGAAATCCCGTTTCTAACGAAATAAATTGATGGAGTTTTTCTATAATTCACCACATAAGTCTTCAGCAGACAGATGGAAAGACATGGAGGATGTAATTTCCACCAACGATGCGGAAGAAGTTTAAGAACAAGGGTAAATGAATAGAATGGAAAACCAGATGAAAGGAAAGGGTTCGATTGAAGGGGAAAGGAGAGGCAATTCAGAAAGCGGAGCTCCACGTCTTGCACCAGAAGGCATTGAGGATATTTTCAATTTTTATTCATTAAGACGCATAACTCAGGAACGAATTATTGCCATTTTGTGATCTTATGCATCTTCTCTGTTACGTAGGCCGTTCTTATAATGTGAGAAACACCAGGGAAATAGATGCTAGATCTAGCCGTTTCAGAAAGTCATGTACTTCCACGAACGATGCAGGAATAAAATCGATTGAGGAAGTAGAGTCATGGTACATGCACTCTCTGCCAAACGTCGAAAGGCGGTTTGAGGGGTACATATGTAGATGTAGAAAATTTAGAGAGAGGTAGCACGCTGGACAGTCCCCATAATGAAGACATTGAGAAATGAGGAGGGAGCCAGAAAGGAGAGTCGACGAACGTGATGTCATGGGTCATTGAAAGAAGGTCGTAAAGCCATGCTCACGCTGAGGAACACGGGCTCCTCAGACGTCTTATAATTATTTTCTCCTACCCTCATAAAATTCCCATACAAACACATGTGCACCCAAATAAATAACTTTTCTCACATGAATATAATGTGGCAGTGGAGTTTTATTTACCCGACTTTTTCTACGAAGAGTAGACATAGAACTCAAATCTCTGCAGATTATGGAATTTTTTTCCTAGGTTTTAGCCAACCCACATCAAAATGATTTTAAATTTGAGAGTAACACTTATATATGTAAAGTATTAATTCAAATTTTGAATATAGAAAAAATGAAACTGCTTTTACCATAGAGTAAACTAACTCTATGCTTGAAAGTCAAGATTGTGAATTACTGCAATAATACGATTAGAAATACATGTATACACGAGTAAAAATTGATTGCATACTGTAAGCTTTGGGGTAATGAATTTTCCCGCTTCTCGTTTCGCACAGTGAGCTTAAGAACAGGTTCATTTTCTCCACAAGAACCTTTGTGAGACACTGAACCGTTCGTCGAGCCCAGGACGATTTATAAGGATGTTAATGCTTATTAAGTTATGGAGTATAGTCTTCTATAATTATCTACGTCTTTAAGTCACAATCATTTCAGGAAAGGCCACAGAATGAATTCCACGTTTCTTATAGTTTTCTATGGACGAAAATTTTACGCGCTCTAGCATCTATCCAAATATCAATTTGTAAGTAGTCAACTTCGAACATAATAATAATAATAATAATAAGGTCTTTATTAAAGGCGAGATTGAGACTGAAAAGTCTCTTCTTCCATCTAACCTTGAGTCAATGATTTTATGTACATGAAGACTTGTGTGTAGGTGAAAAGAAATAGAGAGGAAAACTTTAGAAGGAGTGGATGTAAAAAAAAAAACCTAAGGTGATATCTTAGGAAAAAATATCCACAGCAGGAAAACACCCTCAGAGAAGGGGGGTGTGAAAAACCTGCACAAATCTGCTGATAGTTCATGCTAATAATACGTACGCATCCTATTCACGTGCATAATTATCATAGCTTGCCCACATTGCCCAAAAACAAAAAAAAAACCGCCCTGTGTACATTAAGTTGGCGGAATTTGAAGCGTCCTAGAATCGAACCTCGGGTCATTCCAGGAGATATCGGAATATCTAACCTGCCCTGGCATCGAACCATGGATACATCTGGATGCGAAATAAAATATCATCACAATTCCAACTAACCTCTCTAAGTACTTTCCAATTCTCTATTTTTCGAGCTTCTCAATGCCATGTCACTCCTACGTACTTGATGATGTATCTGTATCTTCTGTCTTTCGGTCTTCTTCTTGGCCTCTTCACATCTCTTGGTATCCATTGGCTGCTTATATCCAGCGACCATCGTTTACCATGTTTTCATTAGAAATAAGCCGGTGACACATGACAACGTTGCTTAGCCAGAGGCTCATTGGCGGGGATTTTAAACAGCTGAAGGAAAACTGTTTAAAGATAAATTTNACCCACCTATTGAGTTACATAAGCATCTCGAGTTATAACCAAGTATAAATAGTCTCTTCTCAACCAAGCAGACCAAAGTAGAACACTTCCAGTCACTTATCAAAATGGCCAGCAACATTACAACATTTACTCTGACAGTTTCAGTTGTGATACATCAAACTCTGTGCACATGACTTGGACATTTCGTGATTTTGCCAAACAATGCACGAAATGACCGAACTTTGGGCTGTCGCTAAAACATATTCATCAGTATTTTAGTAGAAGTAACCATTGTTCTGTAAAATAAACAATGTTAAAGAAACCAAAAGTATAAGATATCGAAATCACTTGAAGGATCTCAAAGGAAAATTTGTTAAAGAAAATGTTGTTAAAGAAAGAATGAATTTTACTAACTCGGTAAAGAAAACTGTTGAAAGTTTCATGCCAAATTTGAACAAGAAAAGGTAACCTTCATAATGTGGTAAACGCAGAATGGCAATCAAGTTACATCTCGGAGGAAATATGAAATTCATATTCGGCGGGTCTCTGAATAACGCAAAATGAAATGGAATAACTTTCCTCAGAGAAACGACGCAATGACAGTATCAGTGATTAAATACATTATTAAAATACCTGCTTTATAAGCAATCGAAATTTCAAGTTCTAAAACAGAGGAAAATTTAAAAAGAAAGAGAACCTAAATGAAGGAGTGCGGGTTGCGGAGAACACTAATAAGGTTTCATGAGGAACCAAACCAAATACGATCAAATAAAGTTCATCACAACATATTTATTTTATTTAATGATATTAAAAGATTATTACAGGTAGTAATTGAAAGATTTGGAACATTTGGGTCACGTTTCATTAGGTTAAGAGATAAAGAATTCTATCATACGAGCGGAACTTTGAAATGTTTTTGCTTTTTCAGCGAGTTAATTATGAATGTAAATAGGAGAAAAATTCTTCACTCGATGATGGTGCCACATGGAAATGTACTTCTGACCTCATGGTTGGGATCCAGATGTGAGTATGACCTCAACATTCCAAGCACTTTTAAAAATGAGTCCGTAGAGCCACTTTCAAATATACCTCTGCTGCTAATTCTGATGACCGAGAATTTGAAAATTCTTCCGCTTTCCAATTGCTGACATTATTGCTGACATTCTGAAATCATAGTGTCACCAATCTGGAAAAGAAAAAAAAAATAATTTGAGCCATAAGGGATGTAATGTATCACACGATTACGATTCCGAAACAGAAAGTTTCGTGTTTATCTGATATTTATTTCAAAAGATCTAAAATGCCAAACTTTATATTTTTTTCGAGCCATAATTTTTTGGGCCGATTTTGCTTCAAATTTTCTTCGCAGATTTTGCTCATAAAAGTTTTCTAATTATTTTGTGTAATAGAGCAACAAGGGTAGTGTAGGAATACCAAGTTTTGTTTTGCTTAACGGAATACTGCCTGAGATAACGTGTCTCAAAATTGCTAAAAATCGATGTCTAACTGTAGAAGGCTGTGGTAGGGGGTAAAACAAATGACTATATCTCAGCAAATATTTCATCGATAGATGTAAAACTTGGCAAATGTAAATAGAAGATATGTAGTTATGTTTATACAAAATTTCATTGAAATCGGTGATGGTCGATCGGGGCACTTCTCTAAAATTGGTCCACTTGACATGGAATGCCCCAAGTGAGACATGGACTTTTTACAAGGAATGGGATATGAATCACAGCAGCAGAAATCACATTTTTGAGATGGGTAAAAGGGTGTTTATTCAAGCATCAATAGAAAGTATTATATGAGAAATAGAGATATCACTTGAATCGTATAATCGTTAACAGATATGATGGAAACCTATTAGAGGATTGTGCAGGCATGTAAGCGGTTTCCGAGCAGCGTCTTTGAGATATAAGCACCAAGGAAAGTGGTAGTTTACGGACAAATCCCGAAGATAAGGTAGTTCGCGGATTGACCAGCCAATTAGTTGGGTCGGTTGGTGTCCCCCCAGGGGCAGGGATCGGATCCCGGGGTTCAGGTCCTTTCAAATGTGTGGGGTCATTAAGACTCTAAAGCCATACGCCACAGGCGGCTTGCGGGGCACAAATCTAAATCTAAAATATCTTACAAGGGGAGTACCATCTCTGTGGGAAATGGATTCGCGCGAGACTTTAAGGGTATGTTCCTTGCTCAAAATTAACAGACGTGTCCATAAAGATAATAAAGCATCACCATAAAGATCGCGAAACTTTTCTTGTTGAAAAATAATTTCTCACATTTTTTTACAAATAACTTATTTTTACGCAATTGTATTTAATATCCCCACCCTCCAAACATTATTTACCTTTTCCGTCAACATTTTTCAAATATATGTTAGGTCGGATCTACAGCATGTATTATACTGCTACATATAGGATTAGAATTCTTAGTCTAAACCACAAGTGTTACTGACTTGGCCCCTTTATGTCGTACGAGCCCCAGCGGAAAACCCCAGGAATAGTGAGATATCCATCCTAGCCATTATAAGCTCGATCCCAGAATGACCAATGTACCCGCGAAGGATACGCGAAAATAATCGATTAAGGAAATAGAGTCATGGTGCATGCACCCCCTGCCACACGCCGAAAGGTAACTTGCGGGGTACAAACATAGACATAGACCAATATTCCCACTTTTCCAGTAAGATACATTGTGCGGATTTTTGGAAATTTACTTTGAGTTCATTCCGGGATGGTAGAGGATTGCAAATCGAGTTGTTTATAGTATACATGCTTCTGTAATGTTATTTGTAAGGAAATGAGAGAAATTATTTTACTACAAGGAGAGTTTAACGATCATCATGTTGATGCGTGTGTATGGCGTGGTTGCCGATTTTCAATTGCTGATTTTAGCTAAAAAATGCCTAGTTGTGTCAACGGTCGGACATATGTCCATTATTTTTAGCAAGGAACATACCCAGAATCTCTCTTGCAAATCCGTTTCCCACAGAGGTGGTACTTCCTTTGTTAGTTTAAATCATCGTCTGCAGAGAAGAATTTCTAGTAGTGCTGGTTGTGTGGTATCTTAACTCTCCCTGCAGTTCATAAATGGTATTTATAACCTGCTCCTTTAACGGCTAAACAGTGAAAACTAACCACAACGACATTCATGCACATACAATGAAATTAATTTCTATTTGCCTTCAAATGACCAATACGTTGCTTGGCCTCACCAAGCTTGCCTCCTTCACCCACCTATTGAGTTACATCATCACCTCGAGTTATAACCAGGTCTCTTCCCATCCTGTTAGTCCAAAGTAAAACATTCCCAGTCACATATCAAAATGGCCAGCAACATTACAACATTTACTCTGACAGTTTCAGTTGTGATACATCAAACTCTGTGCACATGACTTGGACATTTCGCTATTTTGCCAAACAATGAATGAAATGGCCGAACTTTGTGCTGTCGCCAAAACAGATTCATCAGTATTTTAGTAGAAGTAACCATTGTTCTGTAAAATAAACAATGTTAAAGAAACCTAAAGTATAAGATAACGAAATCACTTGAAGGATCTCAAAGGAAAATTTGTTAAAGAAAATGTTGTTAAAGAAAGAATGAATTTTACTAACTCGGTAAAGAAAACTGTTGAAAGTTTCATGCCAAATTTGAACAAGAAAAGGCAACCTTCATAATGTGGTAAACGCAGAATGGCAATCAAGTTACATCTCGGAGGAAATATGAAATTCATATTCGGCGGGTCTCTGAATAACGCAAAATGAAATGGAATAACTTTCCTCAGAGAAACGACGCAATGACAGTATCAGTGATTAAATACATTATTTAAATACCTGCTCTATAAGTAATCGAAATTTCAAGTTCTAAAACAGAGGAAACTTTAAAAAGAAAGAGAGCCTAAATGAAGGAGTGCGGGTTGCGTTCTATGGACTGCAGGAGTTATACCGAATATCCGTGCCTAAACAACCGTTATCGTGGAATGACTGTAGACATAGCTGTATGCATTTCTGTATTAATCTACTTAACGAATTATAACCTTTATAAAATTAAAACAATTAATGCGTAGTTATCATTCAGATGTATTTTAATCAATTTGAAAATAAGTAGTTAAACGAAGATTTCACTGTGGGTACCGCGACCTCTATTTCAAAGGCAATTAGAACTGTGGTGCGAAAACAGAAAAAATATGTTCGAAATAGCGGTCCGGTTCGGAGTTTACATAAATAGAAGGGTGATTAGCTACAAGCCCCGTGTATTGTATATGGATGACGTATATACAGCAGCTCAAGTTTCTATATATTACCGGGTTAAAATCAATGGTACGTATAAGAAACACTAAAATCTTTTTGATCACCGTTTACATTCGGTTACTGACAAAATTTGACTTTTGGACAAATAGGAGGCTCAACATTGGCGTTTCATGACGGAAATTTCACTTTAATTGCATTCATATAAATACTTTATCGTTATAGTCAATTTATTAACAAAATTTTTACAAACTTGAAACCAATTTCTTGGTAACTAGTAAGAGTTCGTTACTTGAATATATGGTATATTTAAGTGTAATGATACTCAGTCAAAGTTGATAGTGATTATTTAAAATAGAGCCTCAATGAATGTTCTTATCTCAATCAACGATTCTTCTATGCTAAACTTTTTGAATACGTATTCTAATTCAAAAATAAATTACGAAATTCACCCCCTAAATTATTATGTAAGGTTTAAACGATTAAAATTTCTAATGAGATTCCAAAATACTAACATTCGTTTAACATAGTCAAGTAATACTACGCACATAATCATTGAATCTTAAATATTATGTTAATTTTAAAAAATTGTAGATTCACTTGCTCCAGGCTCATGATAATAATAGAAAGTATTATTTATAAAAATTCCAACATTAGATTACCGCAGAAATACTCGGCTTTCCTGTGAATCAAGAATCATCATCAGATTCCTTGTTATGAAAAGTCATATTAGATATAAGCTCACACTATTTTCCATTTTTCTAATGCAAAAAGGCTATTTAGCTTGCAATACAAATATAGTGCTAGAGTCATAAAATCACGATTAAATTACCACTGAAAATCATAGTAACTAGTTATAAATGAATAATAAGGATTTTATTTATAGAAAAGCACTTCAAGCATGCAGGTTTTAAATGTGTCATAACATAATTTACTAAATTACTCTATGCACATCTATGATTTCTATAAATACATCAATAATGCAATTAACATGGTTCAAGTGTGACAAATTGACATCTACTGCGTTTTCACCAAAGACAATGAACAGTTTGGTTCAAGGATAGAAGTTCAGTGTAATGCCAGACTAAATTTTAAAAAATATTTGGAGTTCAATTACTTATATTTTCATAACTGTGTATGTGTGTGTTTATTGTACTTATCGTTAGGATATGAAGTAAGATATAGAAATTCGTTTTGATGTTGCATAAACTATTTTACTTATAGAACCGAATTTTGTTTCATATTGTTATGTTCTTTCTGGAGTTTCCAAAAATGGTTAATCTGTTGTATTTAATCAGAATTATTATTTTTCCTGATCTTACGTTGAAACTTTTAAAACACAATATTGCAACTTTTAATTTTCTGAAAAATAGAATTATATCTCTTTTAAACACTTTTTAAATAATAGTATACCAAATTTCATGATGGTACTCTTATGATAACAGGGTG
>KZ309346.1:95808-113606 GCA_000376725.2 Ladona fulva | reverse complement strand
AGAAATATATTATGATAGAGCTCTTAATTTATCATGTAAATTACCTATCAGTATCAAACCTTCATAAAGTTTAAGAAAAAACTCTTTTCTTGAGACATTTAAGGCTTATTCTCAACTTTTAAATTTTAAGAGAATTGAATACCTGTACATAGGAAGAAAGCTTCCCTCCCGAAACGATATGTGAATGCTACTGAATAGTTCATCATATTTATATGTGAAATGCTAGTTCTAGACAGCACGTATCTCCTGGGGTCTGCTTTCCTGTACGTGAACTACTTCATCCCCTCGGTTACGGCAGAGACACGGCGAGTTTATGTCCCTCTAGCACACGTACGTACGCTACAAGATCAAAGTTGTCTGCTTAGTTCTCAAGGAACATTTTAGGTGAAATAGGAACTAAGCTCTGCCTTTTCATACCCTAACAACGCTACAGCACTGAAATGCACTTAGGCTCAACAATTTCTTGTTTCATTCATTTGGATATTCGGTTCGCGATCAAACTATGAGCATCCCAGCGTAAACACGTAATTTATTTTTACATCGTAATGTGATGATTGATAGAAGTGAAGGAATCGAATGGAATTTTC
The DNA here is from genome assembly GCA_000376725.2 of Ladona fulva. NCBI lineage: Eukaryota > Metazoa > Arthropoda > Insecta > Odonata > Libellulidae > Ladona > Ladona fulva. The sequence continues at coordinate 113,019 of KZ309346.1, read as the reverse complement.
CGCCGCATGGACCAGAAATTCTGCTCTCGTTTGGAGAAAATTATTATAAGACAAATCTACTCCGTGAAAAAATTAACTTTGCTGAACTTTTTCTCGAAGAAAGACAAAATAAAATTTCACCCATAACACAATATAAAGAGTGTTTAAAAATACTTTTTCTCTCTTTTTAAATTTATATTGAAATATGGTAAGATGATAAACTTCTGACTACATTCACTATAATTCTTGCTGTGTTACAAAAACTCATGTTAACGAAATATTAAAATAAAAAATCGTGTATTTTTAACTAATAATAATATTTAATATATTTTAAACTTCACCACATTGAAGCATTCAAATCGTGCCTTCCATGAATCACGTAGATTTTCAATGAAGTATTTATTCAAGCTTAGTTATAAATTAGTTATAAATGTGGGACATGATTTGATTTCAAAACAAAGTTTGATTAATTATGATGCCCCTGGAATATTATCCCCAGGAACTGAAATAGAAAGTGCAAATATCATGATCTAAAACTGTATCAGAACAAAATGGAATATAAATTAGTACACAGAAAGAGAACCTTTGCTCATTGAATTCAAAAGAGATACTCTTCTTCTATGTCCAAGTAAAATCAAAAAGTTGTACACCATACTTTTCAAAGCCATACCGTTTCAAAGGTAACTACTAGGATGGAAACAGAGACAAATTAGGCCTTTTGTTTCCCATTCGTTCACAACGTAAACTTCAAAGATCGTCTACCTTTCTTCAAAGATCATTATTACAGATTATTCAAAAGAGGCATCCTGAGGTACAGAGCGCTCTGTACGTTCCAAAAAAGCCCTCTGATTATGATTCAAATTACTTATGCCACTCAATTCCACGGGCTTTGAGTAACCTAGGGTGAGTACATCAAAAGAGATAAACTCATCACCTTGATGCAACTTCGGTCTTCTATATTCAAAAATAATTAAGCTCTATCCGAGACCCAAGTCTCCTCGGATTAAAGATCCGAATTTATTGCATCTCTTAAGGCAAATATTTATCTATTTATTTCCGTAAACTTCTTACGGAAGGTTATTTTGCCGTTTTATTCATGATCCCTGAAAATTGATAGATTCCGAAAATGAAATTGTTTGACGGAGGAAAGAAATGAGAGGAACATTTCTCAAGACATCTGCACACCTCAAATAGTTGACTCGAGAAGGATTTTAAAAGATAAGTGAGATGATTTTCATTTAACTGATACGAATTTCAACAGCTAGTTGACATTTTTATAGAATGTACGTAATTATCTCAATGCTTGTGATGTTAACTCAAAATTCATTTATACTCATATAAATATATTCACATGTTTACACAAGTATTTTTTATCAATATCTATTACCCTCATAATGTTCTTTTTCATCAACGTTCGATGATTTTTGCATCGAATCGAGCGGAAAACATTAGTGTCGACGATAAGTTAATAACCTAGCTTTTAAGCCAATTATACCCTTAATTTAGTTGACTTAATCCGCCTCTCTGCTGTAGTATGCATGTCATTGCGAGAGATATAAGTACAAATAGCTATTACATCTCTTTAATTATACACCCAATTGATCTTGTTAAAGATAGTGCAAATATGACTGTGGGTCCAATATACATCGCTATTTTGACTTTCCTCTAAAATAGGAAATAATTAAATTTTAAAATGAAGTAATTGATGACATCGATCTTAATTAAATCATAATTATACAGCAAGAAAGCATCTCTTTAACAGCACAACCATCCATCAGCTTATAGCCGCTTAACCTTTGACCTTATTCCATCAAATTTCCCCTCAGCCTCCTGGCTTCTTTAAACTTCTTTGTCTTTTTCGGGTTAGCCTCGAGGGGAAAAATTTATTTTTCTCGAGAATGTTTCTCTTAAATTTAAGCTTGTTTTTTGCCCTGCTAACAGTCTTCGATTTTATGAAACTCATGGAAGTGGAGTAACGAAATGTCATGTACCTTGAAATCGATAGGACTATGTAGAGTATGAAGAATGTTTTATGATTCAAGGCAGTTTCGCTCGTTTTCTTATATTTTCCATGCTTTTGTTTCACCTTGAGTTTCCTAAGGAGATATTAATTATGTATCATTAGATATTATTAGAACCGGCCTAATAGATTAGGAAGGAAATACTATTTGAAATATGTAAATGCTTTTTAAAAGACGCCTGCGAACCAAATGTAATATCTTTGACAATGTTTTCTGTGTCTATCTCAATACTGTCGATAGTTAACCACAACAAAGTTCACATTAATGTGCCTATTGTTAAAGGTAGAAAATGTATTCTCATAGATCAGTCATTATGGAAGGAGTAAAAACACCTCTTTTCTAGGCACTTAATTCCACCCTTATCTCATTGGATTGGTGTTTTAACTCTCGTCTGCGGCAAACCTTTAAAACTATCACCTTGAGCATTGAATTATGTGCAACATCCCATCTTCCTTCCTAAAAAAATTTGAAAAATTGATGGTTTCACTCAAAAACCCCTGTTGACCATTTAATAAATTTCGTTTTCAACGGTGAATTGGTTTTAAACATCAATAATTTCTGATCTGATGACGAACGGAAATTGCCGTTACTATAAATCGTCAATTTTTTGTTAAATTAATGTTTAAACGTATGATGGTAGCTTTACAATAGAGTATTATAACTCCTACAAAATGTGCGATTCAGAATCTTCTTTCTAGGTATATTCTCAGTTATTGAATCTTTATTCATTAGTATGATTCCCCCTCCATAAAAATTGATACCTTAAGAAAAACCTACGTAAGAATGAGCGTTCTTCTGTGTTATATGTATTTGAGAATTTCACACTCCTACATATTTAAAATGCAATATATCGAATAAGAGGTGGTAAAGGACCAGTTAAAATAGAGATTATGTATCCTATGATTCCTTCAAACGAAGTACAAGCTTACAATTAATGAATTTCTGAAGTTTTCATTAAGGCGATATTTAATAAATAAATAAACTACGAGAGTGCTAATTCTAGAAATCGAGTAAATTACCAATTTCTCACAAAATGTATTTTGTATTCAAATATAATATCACATTATCATTTCAACAGTAAAGGTAGCGGCGTAACTTTTTAAGTAATGTATACAGGATTATTCTTTTTACAGTCAAGCCCCAAACCTCAAAGCCCACGAAGACTACTCCTACAAAGATTAAATGACTAATCATTTTCAAATGTACCCATCCACACTTTCCATTTGTCATTTTGGGTGTCCGAACGTTTCACCCAAAGTGTGTCACCCAAAGCGTTTCCCCAGAAGACATTTCTTTCGTAGCCATTTCACCCATGAGTTTACATTCAAAAAATATCCCCAGAAATGAAAATCACCCCAGAATCGGAGATATTTCACTCAAGAATGTTTCGTATCAAAAGATATTTACTCAATGGAGATTTAACAATACAGTATTTTTAAAAAGGGGTAAACCAGGAACAAGATAATTCCATAAAGGTTGTTGCACTTATTTTGCATAAAAAAATAGGTAGGTAGCAAAAAAGAACTATAATTATCTTAAAATTAAAAATGGTTGTTAAAAAAGCAGTCGACACAAGTCTAAAAATATTTTTATAAAAGTAGGAAAAGCAGTGCTTAATGTGACCTCATTTTTACGGTTTAACCAGCACCCACACAGATCCCCGGAATAGCAATTTGCGATTAATTTAGGATTTCAATATAAAAATCGTTGGGAGTTAATTGACAGTTAATTTTATAATAAGTTTAATTATCGTTCTTTCTTGCAACGTCATTTTTATAGCTTACTCGCCTTTTTTAAATACAATTTGGTGAAATATCCGTTAAGTAAAACAACCTTCGGATGAAATACCCTTTGGGTGAATTATCTCTTCGGTGGAAAATCTTCTTGAGAAGTCTTGGGTGTAATGTCTTTCGGTGGACCCTTCTCGAAGCCGTCATTTTGCATTTTCCTACCTCTATTCGGCATGTAGCAGTTTATTTTCCATTAGTACGGTAAGTAATTCTTATATGAGGTTTACGACTCTACTAAGAACAGGAATGGAATTCATACAAAGCAGCAAATTTTCTCTGTCTTATGATTTATAACAATAGTATTGATGAGACTGAATATTATGTTTAATTGCCTTCACAAAACTGAACTACGAAAGTTGATACTATAATTGATGTTTGTAAATTGTTTGCCTTTAATTTGCCGAAAGAAATGATAAAATGTTAAAGAATAATATTTTTAAGAATAATATCTTAAAGATGGCTGTAGTGTAATAGAGTAGCGAAGATTTCTAGTGAGCGTCTACTATACTTGGTATAAACTTATATGTTTCGTTAATAATAAACGAAATTAATTTGAATTCAAAATCCGCTTTATATAACTCTCTATTGCCTTATTACAACATCATTGGTGGTACAAATGAGCATAAATTGTCATATGTATCTAAAATCACAGACAAATATACAATAAATAGCGTAAGCCGTCCATTCCATTCATGCCCTTCTATGTTAAGCGATTTTTACACATAAGTGGAATGTTGATATAACTGTGGGGGTATCCGAAATTCCAAAAGCCTCCTTTTACATTCGCGGTGAATCAAATGTGAATGTATGACACCAATGCCACTGCCTTTGCCAAAGCTCCACAGGAGGAGTGTGACAAATGAGAGCTGACCTCACTTCTCGGCCAAAGGAGCCAAAGCTAAAGCAATCGCTTCTCCAATGTTACCTCTCTTCTCTAAATGCAATTAGGTCGAGTGCAGTTCCATTCAGAAACCCAGTGAGGCTTATTGAAACTTCGCAACAGGATCAATTAATGCTAATGCGATGCAACCCTCATTATAGGTTGCAGTTCCATTTTTCCAATTTCCATTTTTCGATAAGTGATCCCGGCTGATTCGCTTCGTTAAGAAATATTCCCAATGGAATGAGGAGTCGGAATAAAATTCGGCATGCGTTCGATGGAACTTTGAATCCTTAATTACGCTGCCAATTTGAAAAAAAGCACTTCAATTACCTTTTTATGGAAAATTACGAGATGGTTATTTAAAAATACTTTAATTGTAGCCATTAACTATCCGCATGTATCAAACATCATCTTTGCATCATGGCTTTGAACAATCTAGTCTTCAGAAGAGTTAGTCATCACTTCACACCGCGATACCTCAACTCTAACGATTCTGAAGGAAATAAAGGATGGGTTGAGTTAGGAAATGATTTATCATAAAGGAATACAGTAAAAATATCAGCAGTAATTTACAGAAAATAATACTAAGATATTTTACGATGAATAATTTCAGATCCAACTGATTCCAAGAGGTTGAGAAAAGCAAAATAGACACTCAGGAAAGTATTGTTTTAGTTAGAATCACGTAAATGACACAGATGCTAATATTTTAATCCTGTATTGTTCTCTAGATATCTTAATCGATTGAATGCGTATGCAGATGTTAATAAGCCTACTTCGACTGCACATAAGAACATTTCAGGACAAGGACTTTCAAGGCTCAGGACATTTTAGCCATTTATTTTATTTTCTCGCTGATAAATCATTTAGACTAAGTAACTTTTATTTTTTCAAAATATTTTGTTCTTGAAACCGTACAGGCTTCAGCGGTTCTTCGGAGGACTATAATTTTTCAATTTTTTAAACTNTGAAATTGAACTTTAAATATTAATTATTTTAGATGTTTTAAATTCAATTGATATATCTGCGAATAAGATGATCAATTTGTTTAGAACTTTTAAATTTCATCAGAAATATATTATGATAGAGCTCTTAATTTATCATGTAAATTACCTATCAGTATCAAACCTTCATAAAGTTTAAGAAAAAACTCTTTTCTTGAGACATTTAAGGCTTATTCTCAACTTTTAAATTTTAAGAGAATTGAATACCTGTACATAGGAAGAAAGCTTCCCTCCCGAAACGATATGTGAATGCTACTGAATAGTTCATCATATTTATATGTGAAATGCTAGTTCTAGACAGCACGTATCTCCTGGGGTCTGCTTTCCTGTACGTGAACTACTTCATCCCCTCGGTTACGGCAGAGACACGGCGAGTTTATGTCCCTCTAGCACACGTACGTACGCTACAAGATCAAAGTTGTCTGCTTAGTTCTCAAGGAACATTTTAGGTGAAATAGGAACTAAGCTCTGCCTTTTCATACCCTAACAACGCTACAGCACTGAAATGCACTTAGGCTCAACAATTTCTTGTTTCATTCATTTGGATATTCGGTTCGCGATCAAACTATGAGCATCCCAGCGTAAACACGTAATTTATTTTTACATCGTAATGTGATGATTGATAGAAGTGAAGGAATCGAATGGAATTTTCCGCCGCATGGACCAGAAATTCTGCTCTCGTTTGGAGAAAATTATTATAAGACAAATCTACTCCGTGAAAAAATTAACTTTGCTGAACTTTTTCTCGAAGAAAGACAAAATAAAATTTCACCCATAACACAATATAAAGAGTGTTTAAAAATACTTTTTCTCTCTTTTTAAATTTATATTGAACATTTAATGGAACTAAACGTTACGTTCATTGTTGAGAAAACTAATAGCTGTGGAATGATTTTAATTCTAAATTTAGCAATCGGTTTCTAATAATAGTAATTAAAAATTTTGAAAACATAGCGTAAATTATTATTGAGAAGTTTTTTAGAATTTTGATAATTCGTAGAGAAGGCTTAAGTAAAATGAGTTTATATATACAAGCTATTTGTGCTATGAAGTAAATGTTGTTAAAAATATATCAAGAGTTATCTACCAAAAATTTAGAAAGGTCAGAAAACACTGTGCGCAGAAATTAAAAACTTTCACGATAAGCTAAAGTACTTAATATCTAATTATAAAATCCTTGCCTCCAAATCATAATTTATCTAATTCCCGTTAATGTAAACGATGGATGAAAGATGGAGCTGTTACATGAAACAGCTAAAAGGTTGTCATTGGCAATGGCGTTGCTTCGCGATGAGAGTCCCTCTCTCTTTTTTGCAGATTTCGCTCAACTAACATTAGGTTCATTGAACTGAAAACAGCAGGATTCGTGAGTAGAATGGAAGGTTGGGTGTAGGGTTGCATGATCCAAATAAAGACGGATGCAACTGATTACTGACCTGAAATTAAATGGAGTGGAGTTGATCGTAACAAATACAGTGTTTTCGTTTGCGTAAACGTATTCCATACATCATGCAAAACGTCGAGACGACGCACAGTGGGCTAGAATCGAAAAAAGCTGGCCAAAAATAAGAAAATGGATTTTTGGAGTGAGGATTTTGAAACTTCGCATGGCTATTCTTCTATAAATTCTGCATATAAGTACCAAATCATTTACTCTTACTCCCGCGCATTAACATTCTAAAGGGGGTCAAAGTTGACCACATTTTACGAAATGGCGTACGTAGATGAGAATTCCTCTGAGTATGAGAGTATTTAAGGCTGAAGGTAAGATCTCATTAATTTCATTAGAGAGATATTTAAACATTACCAGCTTAATATTATCGAAAAATTGACAAGATAGGCGTAGGCAAACAAAGTATTGTTCTATATTTAAATATCGAGAAAAACGAGGATTCTTCATTCATGACAATGAGATTTTAATAAACGAATTCAAACTAAAAGTGTTAACAGAGTAGGAATGTTACTTTTAAACCAGTAAAAATACCATTAAGATGCGAGTTGGTCGGTATATCCTCTCAAATCCGAGATCGTCATGGAGGGTGACTTTCCGCCGCGCGGATATGGCTCTTGCATTGCCATCGAAGATTCGGTATATAAATCGGCGTCGCAAATTGTTGCAGGATTTTATTTCAGATTCATCTTTAGGAAGCTTTAAAGAACATCGTGGTATAAGTTAGCCCGTGTACATCGTAGTACATCACTACTATTTTCCTCGCTTTAGGTGAAAATTTGCCGTAAAATATGGGTTCGCCATTTTGTTGCATAACTTATGCAAATATTCTACTATGATCATTCAAACCAAATACTATAAAGCATAAAGAATAGGTTTATAATACAGCATCATTTTTTACCCGATGATTTTCCTCATTTGGGTTCAGTGTTGGCTTGAAGTTGAAGAAATTTGTGAAATCTCGAAGACCGGCTTTTTTCGTAAAATTTGGTCAACTTTGACCCCCTTTAGAATTTTAATGCGCGGGAGTAAGATTAATTGATTTGGTACTTATATGCAGAATTTATAGAAGAATAGCCATGCGATGTTTCAAAATCCTCACTCCACAAATCCATTTTCTTATTTTTGGCCAGCTTTTTTCGATTCTAGCCCACTGTGCGACGTCACAATTCTAATGATTCCCACATTTAAACGGATGCTAATTTGAAAAACAAGTCTGTTCTGTTAATTGATACTCTTCAGATTTTAAATTCTGTACAACCTTTAGATAAGGTGTAATAATCAATGAAAAGTATATTCCAAGAAACATGATTCTAAGAATAATCATTTCTCACAAGAGACAATAAACAGTCTATTTTTCCATTACCAATTTTATACGTTAAAATTACAGGTACGTAGTTTGTACTTCTAATTAGCCCGTGCCGTATCTTTAAATAAAGTCCAGCCGTTTATCGCATTATTTGCTTTTGACAATGTTCAATCAATCAAAAGTTTATCGCAGTCGCATTTTCGCAATTATTTTTCAAACTTATTTCAAATTAACTTCATTGCTAAATAGCATTGATTATTAGGAATTGTTAAGTTACATTAAAGCGCATATTTTTCCCGATGTATTTTGTGAGTCAAATCAAATTTAATGAGAAATAAATAAAAACTGAAGCAAAACCTCCTCCATCATTTAATATTATTATCATTAACATCATTATCTACAGAATTTAAAAAGTACATTAGTTGGTGAATTATTATCACATAATTCTCTTTTCAGTACTATGGCAGTATTCTTCAATCATCGTGTATTTTTACTTGATATTAGGTAAATCCGATTATTCGCTGATCCACTGATAAATATGAAATATATTTTAAGACATGTAACAAATGGGATTGGACGGGATGAATGGAATCGGCAAAACGGTTCCTTTTTGATAATTCAGAGAAAGGAAATGCTTGAGATTAGACAATATCGCACGAGATTAAATTCCGCGAGAAACAAGGATTGCGGAAAGTAGGATCAAATGATTATATCTTACGGTACCCTTCTTAAGGGTCTTCCCTCCTCTTAACGTTGGAGGAATCAACGAAATATCAAGGATTATATCCCCTAAAAGTCACTTTATATTTCTCCTCTGCCAGTGTAATATATGGTAGATACTTATCCTTAACTGCAGAAATGGCTCACCCAATCTATATAGACCCGTTTGTCAGTATAATCTGGAAGACTAACAAGAATTAAAGCATTACCCAATTATCTTCTTAATCTATGGTTTGAAAGGGACTATTCTGGTTAGTACATAATCCTAAACACTTTTATAAAATGCTGAACTTTCGATAAATCGGGCGTGTACTTAGCATAATAACCATAGACGCAACATAATCTGGCTATGAGTATTTTTATGATAGCATAGATTTGCTTAATGCATTGCAAGAATTATTTGTAAGATATCTTGGAGGAACTTCTTTTACGAGAGAAACGAGTCGGAGACGACCTCCGGACATTCGTTGAAAAATAAAATCGACAACACCTATCGGCAATATGTGCGTTTCTATCTGATAGTGAGCGCCATCCGTTGGGGAATGAATCAACTAGGTACTTCCCGCGTATTAATCCTCAAACGGAAAATCGTAACAAAAAAAAGTTGATCTTCGTTGTAAGAATTAAAAAAAGGGTGTAAAGATAATAGTTTTCGAACTTGATTAAATGAGCCTGGATGATAATTCCATTCGATAAAACTTACCTTAAGAAGTTGAAATTGTTATAGACTGCGCCGAAGATAATGGATACAGTCGGAGGATAAGCGATCAGAAATTTGATAAACATCAGTATTTAGCTCATTGCATGATAAAGCGAGATATTGTTGCCATTGCGCTATAGTCAATGGAACCAAATAAGATTGATTTATGTACACCGGATCACTGATCGTCCATTAGTAACTACCTTTCCTAAAAAAAAAACTTTCTGTATTTTCTTGCATTTCTGTATTGCATAATGTCTGTAACTTATCGTCCATTAGTAACTACCTTTCCTAAAAAAAAAACTTTCTGTATTTTCTTGCATTTCTGTATTGCATAATGTCTGTAANAAAGGCCTGCTTTGATCCCAATGAATGAAATGTTTTTATATCCAAATTGATATTTTTTTAAGAAATTACGTACATTTTAAGCCAGCTGCATTCCGTTAATTAGATTTTAACATGCAGAAAATAAGTTTGAGCTGTACTCTGGAACAACATAGACAATAACCCAAAAGAAAAGTTCACGCTCATCGGAAACGATTAATCTACATCTATATACGTAGTTATAAGTCGCCTTTCGCGGATGGCAGGAGTGCATGCACCATGAGTCTACTTCCCTAATATATTACTTTCGCGTATCCTTCGCGGAAGAAGACGAATTCTTGAAAGGACTATCAGAACTGTCTCTGTAACAGGGAGGACACATAATATAAGCTACATCTTCTAAGAATGTATTTTCGCTGAATTTTATTAAATTAGCGCATGCTTTTCGCTGTCCTTATTCTAATTCTCAAATAAAACACTTTTTGGCAGGATCCCATACACAACACGGATACTCAAGGTAACACAACGTAACACGTAATAGGCCCGTGAGCGACATTAATACGTCTGTAGCTGTTATTAATCGTTCTGTAGCTGATTCAAAACAATTTGTATAATAGTAATAATTTGTATAGTAGCATATTACATTTTTTACTTTTGTTAATCATACCTGCGTTAAATACAAAATACATTATCGCATCAAAATAGAGGATTCATTTACCTCTCGTAGAACGAAAGTATTTTATTTACGAAAGTAAAAATCATCCTCTACATTTTCAATATCATGGGAATGGAAGAAAATAGATGTTTTATGTTTTTGACAGATCAGTAAATAAAATAATTTCAAGATGCACTTTATTTCTTAAAGAAAATGATTTTGCAAGTATCGTAGTGGTTGTATTATTAAAAGTGCTTCGACGGTTGTGATCATTGCATACAACTTGGCTCCCACTAGGAATCGAGTCCGGGACCGCTATCATCTAAGGCAAACGCGCTACCCACTTGGCTATGCTGGAACTCCTTTAAATGTATCGACCAGTAAAGCAAAAAAAGAAATACCACCTAGAAAACGATTCGAGTATATTTCTTTCTCGTGGTGCCCAAACCTATTTTCGCTCGGTTTCATTCACTCTTCTGCAACACCCAAAACTACTTCGAAAAGATGAATTTTTCGTTCTACTTAATGCTATGAGAGTGGGGAGTCTTTGCCATCATTTATCCTTATGAATGTGGGAAGACGTCAATTTCACTTTTCCAAAAATGCATAAAACATGAGAAGCGGGAGGCCGAAAGAAAAGATTCGTTACAGTCTTATTTAAATTGACCGAGAAGGAAATACCGTGGGGAGGCATTATAAACTACTCCGTTGCGTAAAAGTATTAAAATTTACGATCTACTTTCGATCCAGATACCACAGCTGAAAGAACGACGAGAAACTAACGGGAAATAGATTGGATTGGTTAAGAAAACGAGAAATGGAGAGGGAGATAACAAATAAAGAGCAGCGAGGGAGAAAGATTGGAGAGGCGGCAGCATTTCCTGATGAGAGGGAAAGCGATAAAGTTAAGGATCACAAGAGAAAGACGATGAGAGATATTGTCACAAGCAATGGAGCGGCAAGGAAATGTGGCGGAAGGAACGTGGTCAACGGGAAGGAGATATAGAGACCATAAAGCAAATGAACATCAAGACTGCTCATTAAGTCTGCTTATGCTTAAATCGTAAATCGTTTCCTGGAAAGTATTCAAAACGAATACCTGTTTTTGCCCGTTTAACCTAACATGTTTTCATACTGCAGAAACTTTTAACTTTAGAGGAAAATGCGACGGATCGTAGAATACAAAACAGTATCTTCACATTAATCTCTCGATCATATTTCTTCCAGTATATATTTCGTATAAAATACTCATAATAGAATGAAATGAAATTACAACAAATTGCAAGTCCAGAGATTTAAATAATGATTAAAAGAAATTTAAAACAGAAACTATACACATCGATATCAAGGTTCTGGAATCATCGGAGGTCCACTGGAGTGAGCCTTATTTAGTTCTTCTAAACCTCCGCACAGTTTTCTGATTGGGCAGAAATTAAGGATACGACCCATTGTTTGTTGCGCTGCCTCACAATCACACAGAAAAGAGTATTTAAACACGGGGGGGTAAGTGTGGAATACCTCCTCGTGGTACACCCTGGGCAACGGCTTAAGCGGTTAAAATTCCACCTGGAAAAGGTTTATCAGCTCCATCAGCGGTATCATCTGTGGCATTTCTTCCAGTGACTTTCAAGTGACATACAATCATATACGTATGCATCAACTACTGTTCTCGTTATGAATATACCAACTTAATGTAGACTTACAGAATATAGTGATTAATGAATAGGCTGTTGATCAAATGCAAAGAAAACTCTCGGGTGATATTCAACGCTGCATTTTGAAGCGAATTTTCATTTTGAAGCTAGCTTTGTGAGCGTAACACAAACCCAAATGAAGCACTCTGCTTAGTTTTAGTTTATTCCCGCGGAACGAAAAATGACAGAAAGCTTTCAGGAAACCGCCGAAAAATTGTTCGTCGCGAATCACCAGAAGACAATGCCAGGGGAAGCGCTTGGGCAACTGTAATGACATTATCTCTCAAATTCACACCAGGGTACAAAGGAAGCGTATATTATCAATATACGTGTGGAGAATTCCCAATGGCCCACTTTAGCTCGGCATAGCATTGATTTCCTTTTAAGTAAGGTAAGCTATAACAAGGGATGTTTCAACCAAGGAAATATGTGTTGCTTTATCACAACCCTAGCTCTATCTCGGTATTTGACAACATCGAAGAGGATCATGAACGAAGTTATTCACCCTGTTTTAAACTTACACATATTTTACACTTTTTCGGTGGTGATACACTGGAATATTATCGATATCCAAAATTTGCCGGCAAATGCTAACATAGAGACATAGCTTAGAAATTCTATATCATGATTTCCTGAAAGTAGATAATATAAAATCATATATTACAGGAGAATATTGCCCTTAGCTTACTCCTTCCGTCTCGTTGCTCTCAAAGTCGCCATTTTCGCAACTTGGCATAATTAACTTCGTTTGAGAAATTATCGAAACATACTAAAACCGGAACGATGGTGATGCCAAAAGGTATCGCAGGATGGCAGGTTATAGGCATCTTTTTTTTTTGCTGATGCCAAGTCCTTATCTATGACTGAAGGGAAAAAATCGTAATGAAAGGCCTGCTTTGATCCCAATGAATGAAATGTTTTTATATCCAAATTAATATTTTTTAAGAAATTACGTACATTTTAAGCCAGCTGCATTCCGTTAATTAGATTTTAACATGCAGAAAATAAGTTTGAGCTGTACTCTGGAACAACATAGACAATAACCCAAAAGAAAAGTTCACGCTCATCGGAAACGACTAATCTACATCTATATACGTAGTTATAAGTCGCCTTTCGCGGATGGCAGGAGTGCATGCACCATGACTCTACTTCCCTAATATATTACTTTCGCGTATCCTTCGCGGAAGAAGACGAATTCTTGAAAGGACTATCAGAACTGTCTATGTAACAGGGAGGACACATAATATAAGCTACATCTTCTAAGAATGTATTTTCGCTGAATTTTATTAAATTAGCGCATGCTTTTCGCTGTCCTTATTCTAATTCTCAAATAAAACACTTTTTGGCAGGATCCCATACACAACACGGATACTCAAGGTAACGCAACGTAACACGCAATAGGCCCGTGAGCGACATTACTACGTCTGTAGCTGTTATTAATCGTTCTGTAGCTGATTCATAACAATTTGTATAATAGTAATAATTTGTATAGTAGCATATTACATTTTTTACTTTTGTTAATCATACCTGCGTTAAATACAAAATACATTATCGCATCAAAATAGAGGATTCATTTACCTCTCGTAGAACGAAAGTATTTTATTTACGAAAGTAAAAATCATCCTCTACATTTTCAATATCATGGGAATGGAAGAAAATAGATGTTTTATGTTTTTGACAGATCAGTAAATAAAATAATTTCAAGATAATTTTATGAATATAATATAATTTAAATTCAGCTTGTGGCATAGCACAACAGATTAGCTTTACAAATATAATTTTGACGATGAAATATTAATCCTCCGACTTATGCTATCTTACACCACGGAGAGATCATGCCATCAAACACAATCCTCAGAACTTACGTTACTTTCAAAATTTCATCAGCATGCCTCTCGAACCGTGTCTCGAATTGAGACCAAACGAATGTAAATTCGTAATCCTCATATTGTGTATTCCGGCTCTGCTGTACGCCTCCGTCAAAGAACCGAACAGAATTAATTTGAACGAGAAGATAAAAGGCGTGTGCGGATTTGGTGGCTTGAAGAAAACACATTCAAATTCTACTCAGTTTTCTGCGTCAGAGTAAAACGATTTTCTTTTGCTTACCCTTCCCCTGCCTTAACTTACCCATTTAATGAGATGAAAACCAACAAACCAAAGATAAACTACAGAACTCTGCGCAGCGTCATCGACATACACGTGTTCCACAGTGATATGAACGTTGAACCTATCACACTGGTCTTGTCTGCATGAACTAGATGGTAACCTAGGTCCTAACCTTCATGAGTTGGATGGAAGAAGAGACTGGCTACTCTGAATCTTGTTTAATGAAGGCACAAAGTAACTTAGCCTTCTGGTTATTTCCTAATCAATCCCTAACTACTAACGACCTCTGAAATGTCAAAGATATTTACGGTTTCGGATTCTGAGATTACTCAGAAAGTCCGCCTTTATCATTTAGCACTACTCATCCTTATGTACAGAATAATTTAGTATAGTATAGCAGAGCAGGTTCCGCGACAACTGAGCGCCTGCGACTATTGAGCGCGTCTTACAACTAAAGTTAACGTAAAAACTATCTAATATTTATTTTTGATAATCTGAAAGATAGCATAATTTGTAGAATACAGTTATGGTTAGGTATCTCTTTGTTCAACCACAGATGAGCGCAGTGTTTCGTTTAAATTTCGTTTGCAGTATTAGTGTTTACTCTTCAATATATATGACATAAATTCTTTTTTCGTGAACTTATAGGATCTTAAATAACACACTATACTATTTTAACATTCTACATTGTATATTAACGTTATTTACATTGAACAGCAAGTGTATTAACAAAGTTCTAGACCAATTGAGCACTGCGACAATTGAGCGCGTTTCACTGCTTAACTTAGCGTAAAACTATCTTATATTAATTTCTGACAATCTGACGGATGGCATAATTTGTCAAGTGCTGTTATAGTTATACACTTCTTTGTTTAAGAGATGTAATTATTAAAGTGCTTGTTAATAATCAGTTAAATTTTGTCGGCAGCATTTGGTCTAAATTTCGTCGGTTTCTGTTTACTACCGAAGGTAGATTGCATTAATTCTTTTTTCTTGAATTTAATGACCCCTATTTATAATAAATAGTAATTTTCCCTTTCCCTTCATGCAATATCAGTGTATGTGCTAGTATAAACCAAGCAATTATTATAAACAATTTTTCTTCGTTGAATATTTGCATTAATGAAACAATAGTGAAAGACAGGTTGGTCCAACTTCATCTTCGCAGAGAATAATGGGACTTTAAATGGTATTCGGAAGATGAAAAATCAATGACGAATGATTGTAGAACTTCGAGAGGATTTAACTTTCTCTTTTTTTACGGCTAAAAATCTCCTCCGTGCGAACCTGCCCTCTCCGTAATTATATAATCTTTTATTCAGAGCCAATTCGCAATGGATTTGAACAGAATACCAGATCTGCAAATGAAAACCCACATCCCCGTCCAGTAATTAAGAATATTCGAGGATTGATCTGCAGTGGAAACAAATATATGGGATTTAATTAAATTTTTTCATGCTTTAAAGACAACCACCCCTTCGCACAAAAAATCTCAGTTCATTTATACAGGGCCACTGACCGTTAAAAGTAACTCTCTTATTGTCTCTGGATCAGCCCGAAGAGTTAGATTAAGAGGCGAATGAAATGATGCAGAAGGAATTATGCAGGAAAGGGGAGGCAGATCATTACGAAAAATCGTTTCCAAATTAACAAAAACAAAGGGAAGAAAACTTTTATGATTTATAAATATACTTTGTTAGAAATTTCAGATGGGGACATACATTTTTGGCCAAAACATTTGTAAAAATTTTAATCGGGGAATACACTAAGAGGGCATTAGTGATAAAAAATTGGATCAAATACTTAAGTATGCACAACCTAGGTCACGTCCAATCACTTTCATTTGCTTACCTTCCGTGTCACTATCAATGAAGTGGGTGCTAAGCTAATCAAAACAATCTGTTAACAATACTTCGATAAGCGGTCAAATATAGGCAATCTCATGCGGCATAGAGTTTAATTTTCATGAAATTGCTGCACGCATACACATCTGATACAAAATCGCCGGGAATAATTTACTCTACAATTACCAACGATCACGTATTGCAGACAGATATCATCGTGAGAAAAGATTCTCACAGCGTAAGAATTATTGTTGAAAAGTGAATTTATTTTCAAATACGGCTTAAAAGACCGGATACCGAACCAGGTAGGTAATTTGAACGTAGATTCATTTCACCGATGAATTACTCTTAATGAATTCACGTCCGAAGGCCAAACGGTGAACGTCCGACCACTACCGGCTGTACTGAATTGTTTATGGATTACATTCTTTGAGATCAACCACGATAGTGGGCACCAAGTACAGGTTATATGTTGAATGAGAATATATCGGCTTACAAAAGCATGGCTGTATGCGATTTCAAGGCCAAAAAATGTACCTTTGTTCTCGATTACCCACGATTTCGCCTTATTTAGCTCCTTACAATTTCTATGGATTACTGAAACTGACATTGGCGATGAAAGCAAAGCGTTTTCACACGATTTCAGACATCGTAGCTTTGAGGTTGTACAATGCTGTGCTGCGGATCTGAATGCTGCAGGTGCGCGAGAAATGTTTATGACTACAGCCC
>KZ309346.1:71581-95096 GCA_000376725.2 Ladona fulva | reverse complement strand
TATCTTCCCCGTTTCTCCCTCAATGGGACTTGTTCAGGGTGAACTTTCCGTTTTCCGTAAATTTTGGCCCCCACCGGGAATCGAACCCGGGACCGCCGATAAGAACGCACTGCCCACTTGGCTATCCGGAGGCCTCTACTCTATACCTATCACTACAGGTATCAAACCTAAGTCACTTGAGTTCAACAGAAGCTAAGCTCTCTTGCGCTATCGCAGGTCCGCCAATAAAATGTTCAATCGATCAGCCCAGCCCAATAATTGGATTACAGTGGCTCAGCCAAGAAATCTTTAAGACCATTCACTAATTGAGTCACTCTTTGCGGTAGATATAATAGGTTATGTGTAACTAGAATTGATGGGATAGATATCTTGTTATCTCAGATTTAAGATTCAAGAGACACTTGCAAGCAACTAAACTACGGGATTTCTACGCATTGTTAGTTGAACTCTCCCATCATTAGAGGGCACTAAACATATCAAATAGTCCTAACCTGTTAAAAAATATTTTTTCCTAGCTTTCCTGCATCAGTTATAACCAACTCTTAGGATACTGTTACAAAATTGTATCTCCAACTCAGTGAGGTTATTAGGTAAATAAGATTAAACTATATCAAAAATTACTTTTATAATTATAAACAAAGCAAAGTAGAGTAAACAACGAATAATACTCTATTTCTCCATAAGAGGCTCGCGAAAGGTATCGCATATTGGAATGAAAAGGGCGCAGAAGATTGCAAATTGAAAGTGTATCATTATTAGAATTAAGAATATCTGGGGATTTGAGTAAAAATTACGATCATTATAACTCAGACATTCAATCCGTGGCAGATAATAATAAATATTTCGCAATCAGAATCGAGACTTCCCAGTCATATCATCCCAATGCTCATTAACCGTCACCAGGATATGACGAGGTAAAAGGAGGTATTTGAATGAGATCCGTTACCTGAAAGGAAAGGCCTTTCACTCAAACGTCGTGGGACCTCCTCGCTCCGGGTCCACGTCATTCTTCCTTTACAATTGCCGAAACATTTTCTCTTCGGGTGACTTTTCCATAATTTACGGTATTCCATAAAAATGTCCCTCCTTAACCCAACAGATGAAATGAAATTGGAATAGGGACCGTAAGGGATCAAGAACGAAGAGAGGAATCATGATAAGAAGCCTTGGGAATAGAGGTAAGAAGAGGTCTTCTGAGGGGAAAGAGAAAGGCGTTAGAGTGAAGGATGAAGCGAAAATGGGACTGTTATGGGAGGGTTATCAAGGATAATGTGCGCACTCGAAGGGAGGAAGAGAACTAAAGCACTGGTGTATGGTTATTAAATATTTCATCCTAACATACGTCGTTTCCTTTATTACCTTACTGCTAGATTCTAAATGTCAAAAGGCGGAAATCTATGTCATGCTCTATAAATGATCAATTCTCCAAAAGTAATACAACTATTCATAGTTGGTTCTTAAAAACACTCTTTAGTATCTACTAATAACAGCGAGAGAAATCACTTAAATTTCCAACACATATTTATATAATTTGAGCTTGTACTTTACTCAATACGATACGCCTTTATTGGGTGAAATAGGGACTAGAGAGTTCCATCTTTCATTTAACCCTTTTCAAAACGAAACGTAATAACCTTGATGAAAGAAAAAAAATTAAAATGATCAATTACATTGAAACAGAAAAAAGAGAACTGGCAAACAAACTGTTGTAGATGGAAAGGACTCAACAAGAATGAATTTATTATCTATAAATTTGCAATAAGTTAGCGACCATATGCACAAAACATATCTATAAAGATATACATTGCTAAACAGTTATTTTTCCTTCTATTCAAAATTGACGATATACCCTCCTGCTACGTAATTTATATTTAAACTTTGTATCAGAGGGTACACGAATTAGAGTATAAAAGCGAACTTTTCAACGTTCTCCCAAAAGCGTGTGAATATATTAACGAGTTTTTTATTATAGCGAGAAAAACTGCATACTCGCATATTAAACTAGAAATTAATAGAAATTGATGGAGGAAGCTGAGTACCATTTCAAAAACAGCTGTTGGCGAATGACATGTACGTGAAACATGGATCGCAAAATTAATGCGAGAAAACTCATATGCATCCGACGTGGATCGTGAATACTATGACGCACTTTGAAATAAATCACTCTTTAAGGTAACTCGCGAGATTTTGAACGCTGTAAGAAATACAGAGGAGGCATGCGCAACAAAAAAGCAATAACAAATTGCGCTTGGAAATTCTACGAATGTTTTAAAGTATTCGACGTAGGTACACTTTAATTCAGTTTCAAATTTCGATAAGAAATTTTCCAAGATAATCCCTTTTTATTTAATAAAATATATATGATCTTGAAACTTTTCAATTTAAAGGAAAAAGCAATATAAAAAAATTTAGTATGGATGACTCGGATTAAGAAGCGAATATTTTGTAAAGGTTTTGTCTTACGACACAAGAATTTACAAAATATTTTGCAAAACATTGAGAGTGTATACGTATTAGTATATTTCTTTAAGCCTGACCTTTCACAAACTTTCAATGAACATGATCGAATATTGGCTGTAGAAAAAAAAGACCTACTTCAGTAATCTACTTTTATAACTCGTATCAATGCAACTGTAAGTATGGCTGTCAATCTGGCGCGATGTATCAATTAATATCTTTTACCTGATCAGCGTCTGACATTAAAATTCTAAAATTATCGTCAATAGTAAGATCTTAGATATTCTTAAACGACTTTTACGGCTGTTTTAAGATTCCATAACTCACATTGCTACCTGTCTATTGACTGGGCTTTTATGTTAATGGGTGGAGCCAGACATTTCCGCTGAATAACGTTGAAATAACTGCAGGATGAACGAAAAAATAGGGAACTTTGAAGCCTTTGAAAAAGAAATATATTTACATAATAATAAAAACACGAATTTTTTCAGCCCCTGAGAGCCTCGTCAACCTACCTCTTTACAACCGAAATGGCTAAAATCCTGTCAGCTTGAATATATCTTAAACCGATATTTTCTGGCGTATTTCCCACTTTGCCGAAATAGCGCAGAAGTTGAATCATAGATTACCAAGCTAACTGCAATAGCCTATATAGGCTTATAAGAGATATAGTCCATCCATTCCATAAAACCGAATATGTTTTCTTGCATTCACTTCGCTTCTATTTACATTCGCTGTTATTGTGTGTGAATTGATAACTCAAACCACGATATGCACGCTATCCAATAATTTATTTTTCGTTTACATATGGAATTTTTAATATTTTAAAGGTGAGATGTAGTTTGAATGTCTTAATTAGTGAAATTATCACTATTTTCATGTAAATGAATGTTATTTTTTAAATTTGCAAATGAAGACTACTTGTAAAATTCTGTGTTATATTTTTTCCGTCATAGTTTATTGAAGTAATATTACATTATTTTCCAATATGTTAAGGGTATTTTCGGCTTTTTTCTATGATTAAATTAAAAAGAATAAATTTTCAAGGATATTTTCCCCCGAAACTTTTCACGGCCGAGGGATTTTTTTTTCAATTCCTGCTATCTCACTAACCTCTTCTAAATATTTTTCCCAATGTCATCAGCATCCGAGGACCCAATCGATTCTAACTCCTCCTAACCCTCTAAACGTACTTCTAAGACAATATAAAATCTCGCCAAGCCGTTATCCCAAATCGCACTCCTTGTTCTTGGATTAATGTCCCATACCGTCCTTCCATTTTCCTCTACCAGCATCTTTCCTCCTCATACCAAGTCCCTCTTTTAATCTCTCTTAACTTGCAGAAAAAGATTATTTATACTCATTGTTGGCTTTATCAAATAGAAAAAGAAGATATCCTAAGCCGTAAATTTACAAGGTAGAATAAGAGAGGACCCTGTTACAACTGGAGTGGTCCAACGTTGCAGCGAAACACAGAGTATCCAGAGACACTAGGTACTCTGTTACGATACTTAGTTCCGGAAACTAAGTTTTGTTCCTCTTTAGCTGTGTTGGACTGGTTGTATCGTGTGTGTGTCATTGTATTTATACCCGAACTGTGGAATAGCAAACGGAAAGGCACACTTTACTCAGTTCCAGTATAAGTACAATGACACAAACACAACGCTATCAGTACAATGAGGCCAATGAGGAAAGAAACTTAGTTTCCGAAATATATATCCACTTTCTCTCTAAACTGTGTGATTCCTTGCAACAATGTTTCACTCCAGATGTAGTAGAGCAACCGCCCTAAAATACGTCCCCCTTTTTTTTAAATTAAATTAAAAATTGAGTTAAAAATTTACTTTGGAGTACTAATTTATATTAGATAATTTTCTAACAGCCGTATCTCTTTTCTTTTTACTTTCCCCCACTAACTTTGACAGTAAATTTAGAGATTTAGGAAAATGCCGATACCAGCCTCTTAATTCCTCTTATGTGATGAAATTAAAGATAGCTATTAGGAATGAAGAAATGCAAAGAAGTCATCCATAGGTTCGATAAGAAGTGAAAAGGGTGTTATGAAT
Organism: Ladona fulva; assembly: GCA_000376725.2. NCBI lineage: Eukaryota > Metazoa > Arthropoda > Insecta > Odonata > Libellulidae > Ladona > Ladona fulva. Next base: position 90,573 of record KZ309346.1, on the reverse strand, counting down.
TTTGATGTTGTTTTAGAGAGAAATTAAACAAGCACGTTTTCAATTGAATATATTTCAATCTATCGTATCTAAATAACCATATCTATCACGAACTTTTTAAACTGTCGAATTTTGATCTCTACGTAAATAACCAGCAAGGTTTTTTCAAACTGCGCCAAATCATTCTAAGGGTAAAAGAAAAATGAAATAGACGATGGAGTATTTACATTTCATACGAGCCTAAATTGTTTATTTATTGACATGTCCGCGTTTTTCAAATATTTCGAATGATTTTGCGTCTCCAATCAACCGACGAAAAAAAGCTGGAACGAAAATCGGATGAGCCGCAAGTTCTACATCCCCCGAGTATTTTTTTGGCTTAAATTTTTAAATCAATTCCGGATGAAAACTAGCGGACATTTTTCTCAATTTTCATAGATTCGTATAAGAGCCATTCAATCAGAATTCAATCAGAATCAGGGGACATCAGAACCATTATGGCTAATCTTCAAATTACTACATTTTAATGAAGATAATTCCAACTACTTGGAGAGAAACGAAGGTAGACGTAGGACTCTAGAAATTGATTTCGCTTTTAATTCAGAATTTATCTTTTCCATGGCACACTCATAATCCTCGATTCTCGGTCTTTTCTGTTTCCTGCCGTTTCCTGTGGATGTATTTTTGCTGCTACCAAGTTTGATTTGTTAGTGTCCGTAAAATTGTCTACAGTTAATACATACGAGTATGCTCCGTTTACGGAGTTAAATTCTTCTCATTCCACACAGTTCAACTGTTTCGCTTAAAGATTTTCAGGACCAAGGCAAATAATTTCGTATTCTATTATAAAGTAATTAATTCTCATCATTAAGATGCTTCAGGAAGTTACTCTCCATCAAATCTTCTGAGGGCTTCCGGATAGCTAAGTGGGCAACGCGTTCGACTTCGGTGAAAGCGGTCCCGGGTTCGATCTTGGTGGGGGCCTACGTGCAAAATGACCTAAGCTGTCGAAGCACTTTTAACAATACCATACCAAATCTTCTGGTCGAATTATCTAAACTACCTTAAATCCTAATTCAATGAAAATGAGAGGATAATAATCTTTCTGAACATTAGAAGATAATAAGTGAGTTAAATAATTTTATCACCATATATATATGTTTCAAAGTGGTTAAAATATACATTCTATTCATTTGCACATGGGTAAATGTTATATTTGCTTTAGGCGTCCGGCATCTGCGACCTCTACTACATGTTTTACTACGCCACAGGCTTACGCGAATCCATAAAAGGGGAGTTTTTAAATTATCGATGTATACCACTCGAGAACAGAATACTCCATGTGCATGTTTCATGCTTTCGGTAGACCGCTAACTTATGAAATTGGTTAGAGATCATCCCCTACAAAGACCACAAAATTTACCATTGCGAAGTTTACATTAAACAAATCATATTCAGCTAATATTCTTATAATATCGAACATTCCGTGCGGAAAATCGATAATTTAATTGAATTTACTCATTTTGACTTACAATTCCGCGGAGTAGTCACAAAATTAAGTAACGGTGTCAACAATTTTCTTCGTTATATAATGATTTTGCATGTATCATCACGACTGAAATTCAAACACGCTCCTCTTACAAAGGAACTTCAATAAAATTAGTACGGTTAAGTGAGACTTCGTGGAATTTCTGACAGCAGAAGATGTCAACCCGTTGACGAAACTGGTCGTGAAATAAACTTGTGGTGGAAATTATTCAGTGTTCTTTCTTTGAAAAATAAAGTAACTTCAAATTTAACGAATTTACCAGTTCAAACAAACCACTCTGCAATTTTCCTGTAAGAATTGTTTTACAAGCACAATCAAAAACATTGAAAAAAGGATTTAGAAAGCGGCGAGCCGTGTACCAAACAACACCGTCAAAAGTAAAAACATGCCAGCGTAAATTTATGCTTCGCTTTCGTCGGAATCATTTCCGCAAACTATAAAAGCGTCGCCAAGTATATATGACAACAATTTTTGCAAACGAAGTTCTTTCAGGTCGCTCTCTCTTTCCAGCGTTTCCTCCCACGAACTTCAAATCCCGTCAACTGCAGAGCCGGCGAAGTAAAAAGTGTTTTAATGAGATTTTCTGCACGCATTTTATAACAACTGTGGCATCTCTTTCCTCGCCCGCCGCTCTTTCCACGCGCAGCATTCCCGATACACCCCCTCCTCTTCCATTCCTCTTTCGCCCACTCTTCTCCATCTCTCCCCTCTTTCCTCTCCTCCAACACCGTACCATATTGTCGATGAGGGCGGAGTCTGCTCGGGGCTCCCTCACCAATCTCCAAGGCTATAGTCTTTGTGAAGCTGCGAAAGATCTTACATCGTGCGTCGCTCGCTGCTCTGCTGATTGTTTCGACGCCGTTTCCCCGCGCGCCGCTCAAAGTGAACGCTCAGTGACGCTGATTCTCCCGATTGGTTGTTACGAATGTGCTGTCGGACAGCGTAATGTTATTACCGCACTGGGATCGTTACCTAAGAGACCGAGAACATGCCCCTGTCGTTGCTGAGATAGGTGGAGGTGAAGTTATGGCCATAAAGTTTTAATAATCCTTTACAGCCACCTTTGAATTTACATCTTCTCATCGCTAGACTGTTTTCCTTCGTCGGTTTGAAACATCGAGTTGATATGTCAGCATGAGTTCAGGAGTTGTCGGGTAAGAAAAACTCGTCAAGAAGGACATGGCATTTCTATCAACGTGAATGGAAGTTTTCCAAGGGTTTGCCGAAGCTAAAAGTGTTACGAATGGTCAGAAGCCTTAAATATTCAGCCAAAGAGATAACTCCGCAACATGGACCACAAAAACGTAAGTCATCCAATACGATCTTCACTAGTTGTTAATTTTGTGCTATCTGAAAGATATTCTTGCAAAAAATAAAATAGAAAACTCTACGCAGGATATTAATAAGGGATTAATTTATTCTATCGCTTACGTTCCAGATGGCGGGGTGGTGCGTTGGGGTTTAATAAACTACAGGTGAAATTATGAAGAAGGTTTTGATAAAATGTCCAAATTAAATTTACTTTTAAATCTATCTTTATAAACTTTTACCTTAGAATAGAGAAAAATTAATTATATTATTTTCTAACCTTGAATTAGTGACCAAGAGAGATGTATGGAAAATGATGAAGGAAACGTCACAAGAATGCACTCTTCACTATCCCCAACAGATTAAAGTAAGGACATTATAAGCGTAGCTACATTAAGTCTGACGTTTTAAACACTCCTTGTATTTTCAAAATTATATATCTTTCTTTGTTCCACCGTTTTATCTTGAATATTAATTTAGGTGGATGAGATTAAAGACCTAAGAATGGATTTCCCCAAAAGACCCGAACCCGGCAGAGGAAGTTTCAAAGACAGATGCTTTCTTGGGATAGCGTTCGTATTTGGATTTTTTGTACTTGCAGAAGGCTCACGGTAAGTCAATTAATTTATATTAAATTGAGATATAAAAATGTTCATCACTAGATGAAGGCGAGATCCAAATTATTTTTCAGAACTACCAGATTTTAAAAATGTATTTAAAAATGTTCTTTAAAAATTGCTTTGAATTTTACCTGAAAAAAACTTTCAAAGTTCATGCTTTCAAATGTGCTGAAACACTAAAGAACATATTTTATGGTCAACGTGTTCAATACTTGCCAGTATTTTATGTGTTTAAATTAATCGATAGTCTTTCAGCTCTAAGAGATTATTTATTATTATTAGATGGTTCTCCGAAGCCAAATTTTCTGGATAATTGGTTAGAGCAAACCAGTAAATAAAAATTCACTAATCGAGTTAGATTATAGTCACAATTTACAATTAAAATGAAATAAAAGTGCAGGGAAAATTTATTCCATAATCGCCCATTATTTTCCAAAAATATTGTTTCCGGCTAACATCCCAGTACTTTAGCAATGGTGTAAAACGGTGATACTTTCTCTAATGCTTTTTACCCTTACCAGTAATGAAAACTACCTACTTTACAAGCAAATTGCATTTTTTCTTTGACTTCACGATCTAATTTTCATACGTATATTCCAGGATAAAAACTAAGACAAGAATTACAGTTTTAGCATTTAGAAAGCTTATTTAAAGAAGTTACAGAGAGACGTTTTTGACAGTATCTTAGCAGCAAATCATCATATCTCATGAGGGCATGCTTTAAAAAAATCATTTTTATAAAGGAAAAAGGAGATGAGCATTCAGATAGTTCAAGTTCTAATCGTCTCATTATTTTCACTCCTTTTTGTCTTTTAGTTATCTAAAAGAGTCACTGAAATTTATTTTAACATAGAAAAATTCCATATAGCGTGATGAACAAGCTTATTGTTGATTCTAGTCCATATTTTCTTTAAAAGAAAAAAATAATGGGTAGTTATTGTTAGACTTTAGAGCTTTAGTCATAGCAAATCCTAATTACATACACTTTATCACTCTGGAAATGTTTGATTTACTCCGCTCACATTAAAAATGTTTACATACATTTATAAATTGAAAATTTGGGTACCCTATCGCATATCACCGCTTTAAATAGTTCTGCTTACTTTAAAGCAAGAATTTAGGAAAACGATATTTTACCATTCTGAACCCCTTTCAAAAAGGAATGGTGTAGACGAATGTTCCATTAACTGGTAATCTACTTACTCTAATCATAAATTTCGACGTATTTGTAAACATTCAGTCAAACGTAAACATGCCTTTTATCATTCGACTCGCCGTTCAGCTGTTAATATCCCTCCTAGCGCTGATGATTTCACAGAGATAAACGCCATCGGATACACGGCGTAGAAATTAACTTCCAAAATAGGCTCTCTTTTCCCCTTCAGCACTCTAAACCTACAAATTACCTCTCTTTAAAATTAGTCCATTCCATCTCAGTGTAAACTTGTTCGTTGGATATTTACATTCATGAGAAGCCTTCAACGCAAGGTTTTATTTTCAAGTGGAACTTTCTGACCGTAGTTTTAAAACGCTAGCAGCATTTATATGTCCAAGTAATGGTGATAATTATGGCTTTGGGCCTCGCACAAACTCGGTTATTACTATCTGGTGAAGTCCATCTTTATGGTATTATATTAAGGTAGGGGAAGTGGTCCTAATATCGCACCCTTTTTAAAAATGTCCTGAAAATTTGCTATTTGTCAATTAAAATGAATACCTTGTGAAGATTAAAATAAGGTAATTAATACTGTGTCTGATGCTGAACTACAAATTTCAATACCCCTTATAATGTAAAATAAAAAGACGCAACAATGAGATATTGGTCGTTTGAAAAAAGTGTTCCTAATATCGCACTGGGTGCATTCCTAATATCGCACGGGATGATATTAGGAATACTGTATTTTATAATCATAAAAATGAGTGTAAAAGGCATAAACACTAATTGGAACACTGAAAATATTCTGAGAAAATATGCTGAGTCAACCACTGCAAATTTATGGTCCTTAAATACATTCCTCTGTCCGCTGCTTTCTCTTTTTAGGAGGCATCTGCAACAATGAATTAAAACATGTTGCAGAACACCAATAAAGCGACAAAGCGTTAGTATTCATTTAAATTATCTTGTGTGCTTAATATCGCTCAGTGCGATATTAGGACTACAGGTGGGGTGCGATATTAGGAACAACGTGACATTTCAATATGATCGACACTACCGGCGAAACTATCAACTGACAAACCGTTACAACTGTACCTGGTCAAACTATGTTATAATATAGTTGTAATCACATTGCTTTGCTTGAGAATACAACTTACCTTTCAACATATTGATCTCTGTATGATGACCTCTTCAAAAACTTTTGGGCTGCCGCAACTAAGAAAAAAATCACACGCACTAAACGGAAAAGTCAATTCCACCAATGCTCTTACAGGACTGAACCCTTGCCACTAAACACCAGTTAAGATAGTTCCCGCCAAGTTGCAGCAAATACTTATTAGGAAGAGTGCGATATTAGGAAGAGTGCGATATTAGGCATACTTCCCCTACTAAATATAATACAATATGCCAAAAACGATCACCTATGACAATTACTTATATTTATGGCAATTATGACATTATTATGATAATGAAATTGTATTTATTTTTTACGGAATTATCGTAAATGTATTAAGTTTTAATTTCAATAGGTTGTTCACCACTTAGTAAAACGAATGCATCTTGATTACCAGCTTTTTCATATTCTATCTTCATTTCTATTATTTTGGCTTATTCTTTAGTTAATATCTTGTGTAGAACCAGAGAGTCTCAAATACGTCATTGGACTTTTACTTTTGGCGGATAATGATAAAATTAAAGTCTAGATAATTTTATTGGCTTCCATTTGCCATCTATGAGTTAAAGTGATATATGTCGTCTCAGTACTTTAGCGCATATAATACATGTATTATTATGTGTATTTAATACTTAATATTACGAATTTTATATTATAAATATTTTTAAACCCAGTCGAATCTAATTTAGATTAAACCAAGTTACCTCCAAAGGTATCGCTTCTTCTTTCCAATGTAATAATAAGCGATGCTAATCGACTAACAATCTACACTCTTTATATATATTCTTGCCGATGGCTTTCACCAAGGTTTCATTATTATGACACCAGTGATAATATGAAAATTACAATATTTTTTCTAACTCCCGACAGAGAAATACAACCGAAGTTATATAAATCAATATATGAACAATGATATAAAATGATATAAAATATATACACAAAAATATCAGCTATAAAAGCAGATACGTGCCGTCGTTTATTAAAACTCAGAGTCGCTTTCTTCCAAATTTAAAAGGAGGATAGCTTTAAATGAAAGAACAAATTGAGGCTTGTAAAAGAAGTAGATATATAAAATCGATATGATCAGGCGTTACTTGGTGGAAAGCCATACTAAATGAAATTAAAATCCTTCGTAAGTACGTAAATTCTACTTCATTTAGAAGTAGATATGATTGTCATCTTGAATAAATAACAAGAAAAGAAGTGCTATCTAAGAAGTTTTATTTTAACAAATAAAAGAGACTAGAATGAGATAGATGAGTTCCTTCAAATGATAAAACTTCTACGAATTTAACGAATCGTTTTATGGCATGAAAATGAAATCCTAACACTGCGATTATTTTCTGTGAAATTAGGAAAGAAATACCAGATTTGGCGTCGTAAATCTACTATTCATCTATCAGCTCATGTTTACAAACCACAAATTTTAATATATCCTAGCGATGGATGAACTTCTAATTTAAAATGTCGCCCCATAAACCAAAAGCATATTAAATCTATACCCAGCGTTTACTTCCTGACTGAAAATTTCTGTTTAGACAGAAACAACACCTCCAAAGTCGAAATCTTGAAACCGCCCTTTCACCCAAACCACTTTAAACTCCACAACTCAAGCAAACAAGTTCAAATCCTCTCCAACACCGACGGATAACTTTCTCACTCAAATACAAACATTCCACCTTACGTTCTGTCCCGTAGATCTAATTACCTGACCCAGAAATGCACTCGGGAACCATCACACCTCCACTCCACCTGCCCTCTACGACACCTTCGCTCCTAATTGCTCTCTTCCATAACCACACTTCGCAGCACAACTCCAATTGTAATCTCATTACTACTATTACTCGCCGAAGAATTTCATTTCCTCGCAAGAACGGCTGGTTTTCATTCTCACTCTCAATAAAAATTACTTACATAAATAACAATTATTCAAATAGAATCACTAGTTTGTTTATTTTACACAATAACCGCTATTAGCCTGCAAAGTTTAAAGTTCAACTATAACTGGTAAAAATCTGCTAAAAATACGCTTATTAATTCACATAAGGATCAGTAAATACTATTTCCCTCCTGCCACACGCCGAAAGGCGGCTTGTAGGGTATTGATGTAGATGTAGATGTACCATTTCACAGGGAGAAACGAATATAAAAAAAGTCTGACAGGACCGGAACTCTAACCGGGAATCTTATCTTTTCCTGGCAGATACTTGAACCAACTAAGCTAAAACATTCTGAATGCCATCTTTGGATACTTTGTAGACGAGGATGAAGTGGTTTCGTCCGACTATGCGGCATCGGTCATGGCCACCGTCCTCGTTGAAGAACAGGTCATACGAAACGGTGGAAAGGAGGGCCCCCTCAGGAAAATAATTGAAGAGACTTTGAACGTACAGATAATTTCTTTCTGTTCTCTCACTTATAACTTTTCACGATATTAAATTGAAAATATCAGCAGCTGTAGCGGGGGAATCTTTTCGGATTTTTTCACATTTAAATAAATTATTATAAATACCTAGTGAAAGACCAGCAACTTTTACTTCAATTTCAAAATATGAATCTTGAAGATTAATTGTTATTCCTGAAAGTATTAACACGTTCACTGCGGATACCTCCATTTCCAATGCATTTATCACTCCCACGGTGGAGTGATCCGCAGTGAACGTGTTAATCTTTCATGAACTGATAGCAAAGTCACATTAATACCTAAATACGTTTACCTGCGCGATTATAATTTAAAAAGTAAAAATATTTTAATAATGAATGTTTTCCTTTGGGAATAAAGTACATCTATAACTTAGTTATTGCCTTATTTATACATCCTCTGACAAACAAAATGAAGGAACTATTATCACCCCGCAGGGTAGTGCCAACCAAGGTTTTGTCTTCCGATGCCCATTTGCCACATTTGTGATTACTAGGACCGTTGTAAACTGTTCTCTGAAAAGGAATGGATTATGAACGCTTATCAAGAACAAATAAAGAGCTCGCACGAAAGGTACAGCATTTGGAAAGAGTAACTTTTCGTCGAACTAGTGAAGGCAAGTGATGATTGAAAATGTAGGCTGTGGGCGGGAGTCAATCGATTATATATTCTAGCGGAATTATCTGCAATTCACGAGTCAGAGTAGCTTCCAGTCAAAGGCTAGGAATCGCGAGTCACGCGGAATGCCCTGGGGACGAATAAAAGTTATCGGAATTCCATCATCACCGTTCGATATTTCATCCTCCTGCCGACGTAGACTTGTTTATTCCGGTATTCAAGGTCAGGAATGTTAGCTATGCGATACGATAATGTTATTCCTGCATATCCAGAAAATTAATATCCAAATTATATAGCCATTCGGATATTTAATCAAAATGAAATATATGGAGATTGTAAGGTGAATATTTTACAATTCCAGCAGTGCAGTGCAGCAAAGTAGTTTTTTCATCAAAGGGTTTTCCCTCGTTATATAGATTTTGAAATTACAGCAATTTTTTAACTTTCTCTCATTAAAATGTACATCATTACATTACCTAAAGTTTCCTCGCATTCACATACTTAATAATATTATTCATATTTTCCCTTGTGTCATACTTGAAGAGAAAAATAAATTTTAAAGAATTAGTATTCTAAGTAATCCTCAGTGATTATTCACTGAACGAATAGAATAGATTAATTTATTGATACATAAACACTTTCCCCGATAGCAAAACAAAGAAAAAGAAGGTTGGAACACGGCTGTATAGGAGTTAGAGGTTTAAAAACACTTCGTAAGCCGTCTTTCGGCAAGCGGAACTCGCGCTCAGAGACAAACCGGAAGCTCCGGATTACTGATTTCTGAGAAGCCCAATGATCATTTCGGAGACAAAGCCTCCATCTTCCGGGGGTCTCCACAAAGGAAGTCAACTTCCTTAGTGGAGACTTCCTTTGTGGAGACTCTTCTTTGTGGAGAGCGAGAGTTCCGCTTGCCGAAAGACGGCTTACGGAGTGTTTTTAAACCTCTAACCTCTACCAAAACAAAGGCAGAAATTGTTTGCAAGTTGTTATCTTGTCTGTTGCTACTTGTTTAAAACATATAATTTCATTAAAACATCACTTGTAAATTACAGATTTCGCTCTGAAAATTTAGAAATTTGAAAATATGCATAACATAATAACATTTGATGGTAAATAGGATAAAATATTTTAAACTTGTCCGTAAACATTTCTAAGATTCGAATTTTCCCTTTCATTTTCAAGGATTAAATAGGAGCAATTTATTCCTTACGTTTTTTAATGCGTACAAATACGAACATTTAGGCTAAATAAATCGCAGCGAGAAATCTTTAGCAATTCATTGAATTCTAGGATGGTTCTAGTCGCACAGAGATACAGCATTCTTGAACGACCCTCGCAAACGATCAGAAGACTTTTTCGAAGAAATTAAATGTTTCCTCTAATCTCCAATGCAACCAGAATCATGCCAATAGTAGGCTTGTTAAGTATCATCGTCTGCATTGCAATGAATCAAGAATTGATACATAACGCCAACGTTGTTATTGTAATGGACATACGTATTAAGAAAATTTAGTAAGGCGAGTCACGCGGCAGTAGAATAGCCGGAACACAAGCATCCTTACGCCCATTACCCCGGAATTTCCCCCACCCATAATCCAGTGCTGTCTCCGGCAGGGCAGAAGGGCAGAATGTAGTACTGCGACAATTAAGAGGATAGCAGAACAGCCAACGGCTAATGTTCAGGTTACGGGGGAAAACACTCCGCTGCGATCTGTTGGGCGTGAAGGGCAACGTCAAGAACGGCTATCGTTTAAAGCTTGGTCCACAAGCACAGAAGAGATGAATTGGTTCTAATTTGTTCCATTTAACTCGGTCAGAGAATGGCTTAAAATGTAGTGTTTAATACTTTCCTGGCTTTAAGGAAATTCATCTAATTACCACTAAAGGCTATTGATCTGGTTAAACCCTGTGATAAAGCAATGAATCGGTAACGGAGCAAGGTCATTCAACGCATTAAGATTTGCGTAGAGTAAATCTTCATTCAGGACAGGTTAAAGGAGTGCAAACTTTATTTATTTTTGTCCCAGTCTTGTTTATAGCTGGGATAATATGAAAGCTACCGAGGTATGAGTGAAGCTCATTGATGGCGAACATTTTGTTCACTCTTCACCGAATGCCATGGAGTGTGTTATTCATCAGATCATTGTCGGCTAAACTTTTTATATAAAGATATATTTTTTCTGCTTAAAGCATCTTGACTCAATGAGTTGAGCGAGTACTCCCCATCTTGCCCAGTAAACCATATTCCCACATCAAAGGTTTTGGTCATAAATGGAGGAGAGAAGGTTTGAGGATGCAGCCATTCTTCGGGCTAATGGCTATACTGACAGAAATAAATAATCCTTCCCTAAGTTAAGATTAATTACGTGGATGGATTGCAATAAGTACTGTGAAAAAATAAACATGCCATATTAAATTCTTTTGAAGGGCCTCAACGTCACTTTACGTAGTCATTCAAGAAATAAAGGTTTAGAAAAACGTCATAAATTAAAATGTATTTTCACCATTTTAGGTATGGAAGGAAAGAAACATTACCAATTACATAGATTCCAACAGGCTTAAATAAAGCTACGGTGATTAGAAACTTCGGGTACGAAAGCAAACATTGACAAGTAGAAGTAAAATCATAAAACAACGCTGAATTACTGCTGCCTTTCCAAAACTATCTTATAGATTGACTCTACAGATACCATTTTGCGTTTAATATTTCTCAGAGAATGCTAAAGTAGCTCAATGTTTGCGAGGCAATTAAATTGTAGGAGAGTAAATTAATCCGTTTCACCACAAATTATTCATAGGCATAAGGACCCAAGGCATTTGAGCTAGATTTCTGAACATACTGCTGCCTAAGGACTCAATATATATTGCAAAGGCAATCGTGTGAAAACCTTTCTTGCAATAGAGGCAAACAGAATCAAGGCAAGTTCAAAGGCAGCAAGGCAAAGAAGTCCCAAATAATAAAATGACTGTTCGAATTATTCAATCACTCTTGAGAAGCAATGATTAAGCAACTGTTAATAAATAATGTACTATTCGGAAATTAAATGAATTTGATATTTTCAAAAGCCTGTTTTCGCATATATATGCCTATAAAAGAAGATTTCCCTTCCTCCGGACAAAAGGTTAAGTGAAACCTGAGAGAAAAAGGAAGTAAACGGAAACTAGTAGGAGGGGAAAGTATTGTAGGAGGAAAGGACGGTTAAGGGTATCGGTGAAGGCCATTAGAACTGATGGTGCATAAAGGATTCTGAATGAGGGTTTGGAGAGAGAAAGGCGAAAAGGTATACGTCAGGTGGAAGCGATTGGTGAATTCGAGGAGGGCGTTGCGGAGTGCTCAATTCTATTAGGGTGAAATAAAATATCAAGGAAAAAAAGTTAAGAGAATTTTTATAAATTTAGGAAAATATAGGTCTTCCACGTCATGGAAAGCTTCGCATTCTCACTTTTTCTGGATCCTCTGTCACGAACTGAACTCTTCAACCATAATAACAGCCCATGGCGCTAACGGAAAGCTTTACGGAAATATAATATGCTGACAAGGTTTCTGTTCAGTGTAGAGTTTTACATTGTGGCCAACGTGACTAAGAGTGACTTAGACGGAGAAGTATGGTAATCAACCGACTTAGGAAAGAGGGATTCAAAATTGCTGATCTTAGGGCACTCGATGCAATGAAACACATTTTGCTCACCTTAGCTCGTGACGTGAAACTTCCGATATTCTCGCATTCAAAAACAATATATTTCTAAGATAAAAATGATCTGAAATACCTTCTCCCGATTACATATTTAGTGATCAATATCATCTTGAATACATTTCTCTGTAAAGGCTTAAATAAAAAACATTTCTTAATCTCCTTAGGTAAGCCCTACTTTACTTAGAATCCAACATTTATCTTTCACTTGAACCTACCCAGCTCTTTCAATGACCCTTAATTTCCCTTACCCACCATCATCGTAGTGCTCATGCTACCAGTCGCGCTAATTGGTTCACCACCTGTTCGGTGGGATTACCATAATACATTCTGTCCATTCGAAAGAAACATGCTCTGTTAACATTGGCTGAATAAATAAATTAGGAAACGGAGGTTTCTTCCTTAAAATCTTATTCCTGCGTGTTATTAATTAGACATTTTCTAGGTTATTTATTTCACCAAAATCTTAGCCACTAGAAAGAATCCGTAAAGAGCAATATTATAGATAATTGTCTGGGTCCGCCATGAAGTGACCTGGTTAGCATCCCGTGAAGTACTCCCTCAAAAGTAACATTACAGGTTTCCAGCATATGGCTTTTCGTGACCGTGTTTAATTGAATTGACTTTTTCTCAGCCTCTAAAGGTATTCGAAATGGCAAGCGAGGAACAAATACAATGATTTTAAAATAAAATTTAAAAATAAATCTTAAAATAAATTTTATTTTATTTTTAGCATGCATATTAGCATATTCTAACCCATCTATGCTAAGAATATACCATTTCTTTTCTGAAATATCAAAGGAAAAGACAGGAAAGATGCATTTTTGCGAAATGTCGATCGGTCGGTTGATTTCTGAGTGCGCCAGCTGGAATATTGGCCATTGCTAAGTGAAAATTGAGCGAGATGCTTTCCTAAACTGGAAAGGATGAAGGTAACCTTTAGAACGTTGCTGGAAAACTAATAGAATATGAATTACTTCCCGCCGATCGAAGGCCTTATTTTAAAAGTAGCAGGTGTAAGAAACTTCTTGAGGATGGAAGCCCTTTTAGATATCATTGATGCGATCAAATTTTCCAATGATAAATGATCAATTACAACTGGTAATTTCACGGCTAGTCGTTGCATCTTAAAGTGAATATTTCTTTAAAATTTTGATTTTACTATGAGAACCAAAAGTATCTAACATTTGAAATTGAAATTGTCCGATGTCCAGTGACCACACCTCAAAACAAAGATCTCATTAAAGTACTTTTCTCTGCACTTTTCCGCAGAATAATTCGATGAACGAAGGACCGTCAGGAGACGAAAGTAAAGTTTGTAAAAAATAGTCTTGTGACAATAAACAAGCCTGGCAATTTTACATCATAAATCTATTCATCGTAGTTTTTCCTGCAAAACTGCACCAGAGATTCAATATTTTTAAAATAGGCTATCGAAAGAAGACATACGAAAACCTTTTTTGGGGAATCCTTCAATGAGAAATATAGTGTGTGACATGAAATAAATAAAAGCGACCACGAAAAATACGCGAGAAAGGAATATTATGTCATTGGAGAGGAATACAGAATTTTGAGATAGCTTTATAGATCTTCTCTTAGCAGAGCGTAAAGTAGAACGCTTCTAAGAACGCGATTCTATACCCTTGGGAATTCAGGACGGCTATTTTTATTGAAATTGTAATCGAATTGGGTTGAAGCTGCACAGGAGTAACCCTGTGAAGTTATTTTTATATCCTTTGCCCTACATTTTCAGACTGTTTACTGGATAAAGTCAAAGAAGGAAATGAGAGGGATATTACGCTATATATTTTCAGTTTCCAATACCCGTAAGAAACACCCTTGTTTTTCGGTTTATACTTTCACAAGCTATTTTCCAGTTTAAATATATTCTTATTTGAAAATGAGTTTCATAAAATATAGATAAGGGTTACACATTTTTGTTTTCTTGGCAGTTGCTTGACTTTGATTATAGAAATCTTTCCTGATATTTTTTGTCAAAATATACTCGACAGAGGATCACGGAGGATCAATATCAATCATTACTAATATCCACTAATAATTTCATATTAATCTTTATTTTATTTCGTTCATCAATAGGATGATAGAGGAAATAGCGAAAAATAGAAATAACAAAACATTAGTCGAATATATAATGCGAACCTAATAATCAATTCCAACGTTGCTTTCAAGTTACTGCGCTTTAAATATTAGAGTGAATTTCAATTTCAAAAGAATCTCCAAAATATCAAATACCAACTGTATGCCATTCTAAAGTGAAAATAAGGATTTTTGGGGAAAATGTGAACATTATCGCTTTAAAAAGCAAAAACAGAAGTGTCGTATTAAAAAATAAACCTAACCATACATGTAAATCACCACTTCTGCCGCCAATTCGTGGAATCTTTGAAGAAATTTCACATTATAGTGTATCATGTTATTCCTCCACCTTTAAAATACTAAGTAAACTATAATTCTCCGCGAATTTTTACGCGATGAACAGTATTGTTTAAAAGTATTCAACTCGATGATACGTTAAAAAATACTGTTCGTGAATATTTAGGAATAAATTACTAACAGATGGTTTTATTTGTTAAGAATAATTTTTATACGGTATAATAGTATCGGAGTAGAATATTCTAATTCAGCAACTCGAGCTTGCAAGCAGTAGAACATGAACGCTAAAACTTTAAGCGTGTTTATGACGCATTAGTATTTTGACGCCGCACTCGATGCGGGAATTTCGTTATTGTCATGATTTTGTGGCGACGCACGCGCAGATTAGATGGTACGCCCGTGTAAAATGTAACCGAGACCGAATTAAAACATAATAGACCATTCTCCTTCTTTCCCATCTCAAAGATAGACAGATGGAAGGAGAGCCTTTATTTTAGTCATCCTCTCATAAGTCACATTTTCCTCTACTCTCCTCGGTTTATTCGCCTTTATAATACTCTTCGTTCGCGCTCTCCCTTCACTTCGGTCATTTTTCTCCCCGAGTTCCCACATCGCTCTCCTGTCTCGGCGATCATATTTCCGCCGCTTTTAAGATTCTTGTACAGAGTGAGAAATGGCTTCCTCCATTTCGGCATGGTAGTTACCCCTGAAATGAGAATAAGGCGGAGAGGAAGGAAGAGTTGGTGGTGGGAGAGTGGAAAAACAGGAGACAGAAGAAGCATCGGAAGTTGGCTGATGAAAACTGAACGGTTTCCTCTTCGAACAGGTGCGAGGAAATGTTCGGAAGATTGGCCACGGAAAATCCATCTCGGAACGAGATACTCTCGGAA
The DNA here is from genome assembly GCA_000376725.2 of Ladona fulva. Taxonomy (NCBI): domain Eukaryota; kingdom Metazoa; phylum Arthropoda; class Insecta; order Odonata; family Libellulidae; genus Ladona; species Ladona fulva. Next base: position 74,771 of record KZ309346.1, on the reverse strand, counting down.
TGGGAATTTTTGGGAAAAAATAGTTTAATTGGACGCAAAAAAGGAAAGGCTACAGAGAGCGGAGTTTTCGCTCAGATTGAGACGGAATATTTTCAAAAGGCCCAGCGGATCGATGTTCTAAGTTTTCCGCGAAAGGAGAAAAGGAATACGTATTTCTCGAATTACCCATAAGAAAGAGTTTCTGAAGAAGAGTGACAGAATACAACAATGATAAAGAGAACAAAACGTCCTAAAGAGACGAGGAAAAAATGAATAAATGCCTGGGGAAGCTTTAAGGTCGGATTAAAAGAAGAAATATTCTGATGCGATAAGATGTCTCGGGAAGTTTCATTCGTAATATAAAGCAAAACGACAAAAATGGACAAGATGATTACGACGGAGCTCCATATATCCTTTCTTGGGAGGAAAAGACGTCTTGCATTAGAGAACAAATTGGAAAATTACTTGTACATAAACTCAAGCGCTCCGAAAACTAAATATAAACTTCTAGATACACATACTATGTTTTATTATTATACAACGTTTTTTGAATATTTTAATGAAAGGTATGAATTGTGGTAGAACGCGATCAGGTGAAACATTCAAAGTTAATGAATAAAACTATCATCATTACTTTCTGACTTTACTCATTATTTTGATGATACGCTGTACCTCTTTTGCATACTTCATTTTATATCCAGCGGATTTCTATTTTAATGATTATTTTAATGCAATAATTTCCTAAATTTACTATCACCGAAAACGATGGGAATGATTTACTGTATAAATACCAACATGGGCAGAAAGCACGAGGGTCGTTCAATAAGTCCTTCGAAAAATATAGAAAACAAATTATTTTGTATAGTTTTTTTTTTCAATATAACCTCCTTTTTACTCTATACACTTTACTAAGCGTTTCTGCAACTCTTTTAAGCCATCCAAAAAGTAGGATTTCGGAATGTCCTTAAAATAGGCACCTCTTTGGACGATGACCTCCTCGTTCGACGTGAACCGTTGTCCGCCTAAAGTCATTTACCCAGTTGTAAAAAGTTGCAAACACAGGAGTAGATGTGCCATGGAATTCATCCAACTCGGCTTTGATCTCTTCTGGTGTTAATTCTTTTAAATATAAGTGTTTAATCACCGCTCGAAACTCACTTTTTCTATTTTTCTGAATAAAATGTTTTGAAAGGAATAACAAGTGTGAAAAATAGCGACACGACTGGGACTCGAACCCAGGCTTCAATCAACAATAAAAATGAAATCATGCGATGTATATAACTGAGACTTTAACAGCTATCTAGTGAGTAATGATACTTACTAAAAAAATAAATTTATGATACAACGAGTGCCATCTCTTGGATTTTCTAAGGACATATTGAACTACCTCTTAATTCCATTCTTGAGTTTGTCTTTGCGGTCCAGTCATAAAGATGATTCCGAAGCAAAACTTTGGCTTTGGTTTCAATTTCTCCTTCATATTTAGCATTATATCAAAGGTAATTTTTTTCTTTGGAATAACTTTCATTTGTCGATGAAGCAGTGATACGCAGGGTCTGTTGTCTGAAGAAAGTTTCTTTGCATCCCATTGATTCTTTGTTGATTGCCTTTATTTCCAGGCGTGGTGCCAAAATGGACCATCTTCAAATACTGGATGGGCTTCTTCGCAAAAACTATGACAGGAGGGCGACGCCAACAAACCAATTCAGTGAGTTTTTCTATAATTCTTTATCCTGGTTCCTCAACTACTATTTACCTAAATATTTATTCCATATTTAAAGCCGTAAATATGATTGAACTGCATTTTACTGATGGATAAACGTAGTTATGGATAGAAGTGCTGATCTCGTCAATTTAACTGCTACTTTGTCTGGCATCCCTTCTACCCACGAGGAACAAATACAATTTAGATAGAATTGTTAATATTTAAAGATATAAGCTCAGCAATGGAATTTGTTAAAGGTCTTACCGTAAAATAAAATTGAATTTTACTTTTAACGAATTTATTGGGTTTATTACTGCAAAAACGATGAAGAGACTGTTGATTCTAGTAGACATGTATTAGAGGTTTAAAAAAACTCCGTAAGCCTTATGTGGGGGGATGGAACATGCGTTTGGAGGAAAATCGGGAAGTTCCGGACTACCAATTTCTGGGAATTACCAGTGCGCATTTCTTAAATAATGTCTCAATTTCCAAAAATAAAAGAATTGTGGTACCCTTGAGAATGGAGGCATCCTTTCCGAAATGTGCATAGGGTGGTTCTCAGAAATCGGTTATCCGGAATCTCCCGTTTGCCTCCAAACGCGAGTTCTATCTGCCTACATACGGGTTACGGATTGTTTTTAAACCTCTAATTCAACAGCCGTGGAATTAGAGGTTTTCACTTGAATTGAATTCACTTTTCCTTTCTTTCAGTAGACATGTAGTCTACGCTTCTTTTACAAGATATGTTCTCACGAGTCCTGTTTCATATAGACGTATCTTGGAAACCTTCGTAAGCTGTTCACTCCGTAGAACTTCAGTTTCTTTTTACCTAATGCAAAACTCCGATAATCCGTGTACTGATTCATGTAATGGAAGTGAAATTAACATTCCATCAGAGTAAGCTGCAAGAAGATTGATTTTCGCATTTTGCAGACAGGAACGAGAAATTGTATTTCTGGCCACATGAGGATCGATTTAAGTAGATTGGATTCCATTATCCTACTGATAATAGAAGCATATTGCGGAAACAGGTGGTAGGGTGTGAGTTTCTGTCGACATTCAACTCTAGGTGTTCCAGGTTCATGTACAGGAAGACAGATCCCGTTTCGATCTCTGATCCTATAGACGTGGCTGGAGCCAATATAGGCTGCAACGGAAAGGGCAGGGGCATCACTTATGTCCGGCATGTGATGAATTCATTACTATCGAGATTAGGTTCAACAAAGGCACTTCAGAAGGGGTATAGCATTTCGTAAATATACACAGGATAATGAATAGATATCTGACGGTTGAAAAGAACTACTTCTGATCGAATATTTGAAAGAGCTTAGGAAAATTTTTCGGAATATCATCGTAGCTTAAGCAACTAAAGAAAGACTGTATCATTCGCTCGCTAAGTTAGCATGTTTCTAGGCGTTGAACGTGGCAATCATTTATATAATAACATCATAAAACACATTTCAATGATATTTGTTTATTTATGGATACATGATTATAGAAATGTTT
>KZ309346.1:43989-70823 GCA_000376725.2 Ladona fulva | reverse complement strand
CTCTGCCTGTAAGTTTATTGATCAAGTTCCATAACTGTTTACTATTACTGGTATTCTCACAAAATTTTTGATAGTATTGTCTTTTGGCATTCCTAATTTCTTTTACTGTTTTGTTCCTAAGTCTAGCATAGTTCTTCTTATAATTTTCATTAGAAGGACAGTTTTTCAGTTTCTGGTAGTACAAATCCCTTTCATTCATTAGGTTTAATATTTGACTGGTTATCCACTCATTGCCACTGTTTCTGAGTTTTATCTTTTTCCTATAGGTTTTGGATTCATCGTAAAATTTATTGAGAGTTTGAGTGAGTTCATCATATATCATATCAGGATCTGTGCATTTTAATATCTTCTTCCACTGAAAATTATTTATTTTATTAGTCAGTCTTCCATTGCTTATGTAACTTACATCATCTTTTTCTTGAATGCATTGTCTGTTACTATTGCTTAAAATTGTTACCCCAATTATATAGTGGTCTGCAATCTTGCTCTTAATTATCATACCCTCTGACTTGTGGTGACTAATAATAATAATAATAATAATAAATAAGCCTGCTAATTTGAATTTTCCTGCATTTCCAGATAATGCGACTACTGTCATCTGTGAGCTGTACATCCGCAGTTTTGGATCTATAAGTCCTGTTACCATGGTATCGTTATTTTTTTCTATCTAATCTAATTTGCGGTCAAATTTAGATTTGTAACGAGGACTTTTTTTGTCTGTTTTAATACTGTGAATGGGAAAAACTGTATTTTGAATAGGGAAAATGTCGTGCGGGACCATATGAAAATTATGTTGACAGACTTGCCGGTAATTAGGTAATATCTTAATCTTCAGTTTGAAAAAGAATTGAAATTTTCCGATTCATAGATAAGAATTGTTTAGAGCGATTTAATTTTATGTGCCCATCAAATCAATAAATAGGAATATTATTTATTCGATTAACATCATAAAGTCGCCGGAATACTTTTGCAATACCTAATACATTGCATACATTCTTCCGCAAACCTTTATTATTTTTCCTATCTTTCAGCTTTAGTAGGTTTTCCGCGTCGAGAAAATGAATTATTCCAACGCATTAATATATGAATCTCATGTTACGATAAAAAAATAAGTAAATGTTCAGGAATAATGGAGTCAAGTTGCCTCTTTATTCACTATTCTGAGGATTTCAATAGTACCAGAAAACAATTGGAACAGAAAAATTAACGGATCTGAATTCAATTCATGCATCGCTTACATCCTTAGAATTTTCTATGGGCACATAAACATTTGCATCTGAAGCGAGAGGTACAGAGCGTTATTCCACATGAATGAAACAAAGCTATAGGAAATGAAGCCACGCATCCACTCTTCACTTCACAAGAGCTCAAACAAATCCACGTACAATTCGGTGAGCCTTTGATTGAAAGCCTACGTTATGGAATCACCATTTTTTATCTGAATAAGAATCAAATTCATATATGATAAAAGTTCACAAGATCTCTTCAAGCGTTAAAAATATTTTATATCTACAGCATATATACTTATACAATGCGATGGTTCCAGTCAGAGAATTAATGCTTTCATGAATTGCGGAGTGATTAAAATTTGACCTTTGGTAGTTACTAAAATCAAATATAGCACAAATTTCCAGATATAATCATTATCGAAAACAAAGCGTTTCAATCGAACATAACATTTGGGATTCATACTTTATGCTAGATTATAATATCTAAATTTATCTCCCGTCTGAGAATATGGAAAGCGGACTCATAGCAATGATAGAAGGTTATAAAATAAAATGTTCATTCATGAGGATGAAGTCATTCATAAGCTATGATATATGGTTATGGTATTCTATGGGAGATTTTCCTATCATCTTTCATATTTAACGATCTTTTTCATCCAAAGGGGTGGAACGCAATTTTTTCATCTTCAATCCATTTCAGTTTTCAGAAATGCAAGAATGAGCTTAATTTCATCGTAAGCATTTAGCAGTAAAGCTATTTTAATCTAAAATATTAATGTTAATCATTTTCATGCATTTATCATAATATGTTATGATAATCATTGAAGTTAAAATGGTACTTTATATTTATTTATAATTATTTATTTTATTAAATTGGCAATAGGTTCTTTCTAATTTTAATTTCATTGTTTTTATTTCATTCGCATCAAAACTCATCAGAAAAATCAGAATGAAGCGTAGTTATTAACTTTTTTTAAATCAGAATGAAGCGTAGTTATTAACTTTTTTCTCTGAGTAAACTATAAATACAAAAATGAATTCGTATTTTAAGGATTACGAGGTAGATGTGTATCTGCGGCAGAAGTGGCAAGATGAAAGATTGAAACATGAGCAAATCACGGAAGCCCTCGACTTAAACGACCCCAATTTAGTGAAGGCGATATGGATCCCGGAGGTGTACTTTCCCAACGCCAAAAATGCAGAGTTCCAATACGTCACAGTGCCCAATGTTCTGGTGAGAATCAATCCAGATGGTGGAATACTCTATATGCTGAGGTAATGTAATTACAAGTTAAATTACAATTTTAAAATATCAACTTCTAACTTAAATGCAATTTCATGATTGAAAACTATGCAAATTCACTTACATTTTAGTGAAATTTCTTGCACGATTAAATTACTAAACAAAGCGCTTATGATGGTAACCGATTCCACTGAAGGTATTCTAGGTATAGCGATTTTAAATCTATATTTTTTCCGTCATAGGCTAAAACTCACGTTCGCATGTATGATGGACTTGGCAAAGTTCCCTCTCGATAGTCAAATATGCACCATGGAAGTGGCCAGCTGTAAGTGTATTCAACGATAGAAATTCAAAATTCTGACGCTGCATCCTATCATACTCCACATGAATGATTGTAATCTTCTACTAAACTCTTATCCGCAGTTTCCAAGACCACTGAAGAACTGAGACTGGAGTGGAAACCCACAAACCCCGTTACTATGGGTAAGATGAGGATGCCGCAGTTCGAAATAGTGGATATCATGGCTGACGAATGTCAAGAGTCCTTCCAAATAGGTGAATACATGCACTATAAAATGCAAATTCATCAGATATCTTGAATGATTTGAAATTTCAATTGATTACATTTAAATGGAGAAATAGGTATCCCAAGCTTTATGGAGTAATATTCACACTCTAGTGACTTGTGGAGGGTGAAACTGTGAACTTTTCTTATGGAATGTGTGAATGTGAATGCATATGCAAAATAATCACTGTTTTAATAACTTATAAAATCACAGGTAAAATTAATGATTACTTTGTTACTATCGATTGCTCCAAGCACGGATTTGTGGGAGGACTCCATATTTAAATACATTACAGTATACAATGTTGAATACAGTATATTTACATTATAATTTTAACAATATTAAAGTGTAATAAAGTGATATGTATATTATTTTAAATTGTAATATAGCAATATAATTATATAGTGGTGCTGGTAAAAGTTTGTTTTTTTCTTTCTTCTATTACTTTGGTATTAAGATACAAATAGTTTCTTTGTCATTATCGATTTGATAATTAATCTTTAAGTAGTATTTTTAATTAAGATTACAATTCTGCTACTTTTTCCAGGAAATTACAGCTGTCTGGTAGCGGAGTTCTACCTCAGTCGCTCCGTTGGATTCCACTTGGTCCAGAGCTATCTGCCGACGATACTCATCGTGGTGATTTCTTGGGTGTCCTTTTGGATGGACGTAAATTCCGTACCTGGACGCACCACTCTCGGAGTCACAACCCTCTTAGCAGTCTCTTCGCAATCTTCAGGTTCTACTGCTCTTATATTTCCAAAACGTTAAGATTCTTTGGTTAAACCTTAGTTTGAAAAAATAACGACTCTATTCCCCATATAAAAGCTGGAGATGCCTTTTAAGTACCTCGTTTTAAAAAATTATAACATTAAAGAGAGGACGTTAACGTAATCAAACAATTACTTCGACCGCGAACTTTCCCATCATAACTTTGAATCCTTCTTCATGCAATATAAATCCCTTGTTTCAATACTAAAGAATAATATTATAATAACTGCATAATTATTCCACATCAATGGGAGATATCACTATTATAAAAACTTTATCAATTTATCTTAACTTATATGAGAATAAATTTTGAAATATTTCTTACAGAATGGCTCGTAATCGCATTTTTTATTACTAATTTATTTGCGCAATTATTGTAGGTATTCAAAGAGGTCTTCCCCAAGTGAGCTATGTAAAAGCCATTGACGTTTGGATGGGAACTTGTACAGGTAACTACAGACTCAGATTTTTATTTACTGCAGTGTAAATAAAAGAGCCTTCCTCGATTCCATTGACTTCTATAAAATTGAAATGTTGAAAGAGTTAACGCTGTTGATATCCGGAAGTGTTAAGAAAACATTCGGAATTTTTCCGTTCTACCAATTAGCTTTCGTCTTCTGCGCTCTGCTTGAATTCACAATTGTCAACTATATGTGGAGGAGGCAGCCCGAGATGCCGAAAAAGAAGCTGACAAACATGAGCCAAGCGGCCGACTCCGGAGGTGCTGGAACACCGACATCGGCGAATGGAGACGCTTCGACCGCTCCCGTCAAGGTCTGCTTTCCAGAGGAATCAAATCCACCGCCAGAATATATGCAAGAAACGTCTTCCAGCATGGAACTTAACCATGTAAGTATTACGGTTGACTAGTGAAAGAATGGTGTGGATTCTCGCAATAAAATTAACTACTCATTGTATACGAACAATTCATTCCAATCTAGTCTCATTGATTTACTCTCATAATGTAAAAAAAGCTAACCACAATCATTTACTTCCACTAGTTTTCTGTAGTCAAAATATTGCGAAATACAAAATACATCACTAAAGATGATCATTACTGTTCCAGTAATATTCCAGCCAATTTCTGGAAAATTCTTAAATCATACCATATCTTTGAACACAATTAGAAATAACCTCCAATTACTAATCTGCTTTGCTTCTATTGTTTTATAGCTTTATAAAACAAATAAATTTACTTTTTATCGCTACATTAAACCCTACTCGAATAAATGTTGAGAGAGAATTTCTGACCAAAAAAGGCGCAAATGAAAATCATGTTTACATAATATTAAAAGTTATTAATTCAATAATATCAATTGTCGCCTAACACTTGCGGGAAACATTTATTCTTCTCTCGAAGAAACAAAGAGCTACCTTACTCTTATAGGTTCGATCATAACGTTTATGCCTACTATTTTGAGATAAAAATCGAACTTTTCGAAGGGTAAATCGAATCAATATTGGAAAGAGGAAGGAAATATACTTTTCCACACTTTTTTGTACTTAAAAGAATATTTCCTTCCTCCATCGTGGATTTTCCCAACACTCGGCCGCCGCCGTAGATTTTACGAATCAGTAATAAATACACAATGAAAGCAATGGTTCGGTTTGGAGCGCAACTAACGCTTCCTCTTGTTTTGCAATGCAGATGAGGTGTACGTCGGCCGTCCAGTCGCACCGCTCTCCAGGAACCATTCCAGAGTTCGAGGGCGACCTTTCGTACCTCGACTCGCGCCTCCCACGGCTCTCGCAATGCAGAGGTTCACCCCTGTACAGCAAGGTTCTGGCGCGTAAAATAGACGAGTGGTCAAGACTGTGCTTTCCACTCGCATTTATCGCCTTCAACTTGTTCTACTGGCCCTACTACATGTTAGCATAGGTTTTTTATTCCAACCCCCACGTATTCAGCCTTCAGGTCTTACGGTACCGCATTGAACTAATTGACATCGCTTGGATTTTTGGTTTGATTTCATGAAATTTATGGCAATGATCTCCTAATTCCTATCACGTCCAAATGTTATACGATAATTTTTGAGGAGTACTCGTAGGGTGAGAGTATAAATTTGAAGGTATACCTAATGGGTGGAACGTGATCGTTTCATCAACTTCCACGCCTACTAAGTCTCTCAAAGACCCCGATAAACGTCCTGCTTCTTTATTCAGATAGTCATCCAACGTTTGACGTTAGTAATTCAGTAGCTTGTCTTCTCGTGAAATTGATCCTGGAACCGCTTTCACTGTAGTTAGGCGCTGTTTTGTAACTCAATAAATTTTCTTCGATTAATGACCATTGGTTTTAAAATTTATATAAAGCAGCAGTGATTTTCCAGCTCTATTGACAGCAGTATTCTCAAATTCGATACTGAAAATTATTTCCACGTTAAATCTTAGCCTAACTCTTAACCAATTCCGTAACCTAAGAAATTTGAATTTTCCACTGATTTCAGTTATCTAATTTTATGGACAGCTACGACAAGTTACCAATGACGAATCTAATTAATTTTATCCTATTCTTGAATCTTCTCAGTACAAAATCTATCACACTTTTATCGAAGTCATAAAATATCAAGAAAAAATATATTCAACTTTCAATCTTATGTCTGTTAAAATTTGACGATATTTCTGAACAAAACGTTCTGCGTGATGAAGTGATTTTTTTAACCGAGTTAGGTAAAAATGCATATCAAGTAAAAGACTTTATTATATGAAGCAATAAAATTGAAACAGACTGCCGTAAATTTTCGGAAGTCCATGTCGAGAAAGTCTTAGTTAATTATGGAGAATATTGCTATTAACTAATACGAATTATTAACTTAAAAGATTAAAAAGCTTTATATATGTCGACTTACACAATGAATCGATTAATTTTGTTGTTCAGAAACAAGATAAATACATGTCAGTCGATTCAATGATTAAACCGTCAACATCAGGGCCCCAAGCTTTCATTGGGATCTCAAAATAATGTAATAACACTATTAAACATGGTGGATGAAGGTAATTACAGATTTTCCAGTGGATGGTTACAATTATTTTAAATTTCTGACAAGTTAATCACTCCGAATGCAGCGCGTAAATTAGCAGCGCAGTAATTGTTTCTCATCATTTAGTAGCTTTCGTGTACATTTATCAGAATAAATTTTTAACAAGAAATGATTTTCATTAATTGCAAAATGTCAATTGCTTACTGTTAATCCAGTAAACGATTTCTACAAAATTTAATATAGCTGTGAATGCCCTTATAGCCGATTACATGCATTATTAACATTTATTACTTGAGCTGAAAGGAATCATTGGTCTCTCAGTCAAATATGCACTATTCAAGGATCATGTGAATTGATTATTCAAATGTTTTTCCTTTGGTTCACTATTCAGCGTAATCCGACAGTGTGCGGATGTGTCGTTATGCGAAGTTAATGAATGGCGACATGTATTCCATTGTCATTGATTTTGAATCGGTCCTCACAGTTGAGGGCGGAACAACAGAATCTAAAATGCTGTAATCTATTTGAATAAACTCAATTGTGATCTGTGAATAATCATTGGCGGTAAAAACTGATTTCATTTACACCAATCCATGAGCGAAACAGAAATACGTTATGTGTTTGGCTGCTTTAGAGAGAACGACACTTATATGAAAGAAGGTGTAAATTATGGTAAGTTAAGAATGCTACACAAAAATATCATCCAAAATGTACATTCTACATTCTGTATTGAGCACATTTTCGAATGATCGTTTACTGCACATAAATGTTCTATTCAGTCAACCAAAATGTCATAATAAAAATTTGATTTAAATCAAACCTAAAGTGTGGAAGCTAGGTGTGAAAATATAGGAGGGCGTAAAAAACGTAGAAAAAAGAATGTGAATCTGTGATTGATTGGTGAGGGAGTAAACCGAGATGTTCTTAGTAGCAATAAAATAATATTTAGTATTCATATTCTAAGTGTTACATAATCTTGTATGAGACTCTTAAAGGAGGATTGTCTCATCAATAGAGAATTAGAGAAGATACACATAGGGTTCTACTTCAAGACGATGCGGACACGATCAAGAACTGGGTGAGGGGAAATAACATAGCCCAACAAATTTTCACATTTTTTCGGTAATATAGATACTATAGCTGTTCCTTACTAATATTTGGTCGCTGATTCCAAATATAAGCTCCAAAAAGTTCCATCGTGTAATGTATCTCTTGTTACAAAAGCTTTTAATTTTCTCTTTCCCACCACTTTACCTAAATCCACTTTTATCGCAAATATCATTTATAGTAAACTAATTCTTCTTTCTTCATTTCTGCAAAGTATAGAGACAGTGTATATATATTTATAAATTCATTATAAAATGTTTTTTATAGTTTTTTAACCTTCAAGGACACTTTAGAGTAAATATCGGTAATATTTTTTGGAAATTTATCGGTAATATTTTTTGGAATTTTGCTACAGAGCCTTTAAAATAATTACAGGTGGCTCGAATTTTCGTTTAAAGTCGATTCAAAAATGTATTTATTATAAAAGAGAAATAGACTCTTTGAAACAGAATCAAGGCCCATAACAGAATAAAGTTCTTTTTTTGAGCTTGGAAATAATTGCATGCGATGCACTGTACGTTTCAAACTCTTTGTGATGGAGGAGTTTGAGTGAGAGTGCGCGCACCTAATTCTGCACTTTTTGTGAACTTTGTCAACCCGCCATTTTGTTGCCATTCGAATTATTTCTCTAGGATTTAAACTGAATACAGGTGTAGTATATTTGTTAACCAACTAAAAGTTTATTTGGCCCTTTAGAGTGTTACTGACCTAAAAATATGCTGGTCGCAATTGAACTAGCAATTCCTTTGTTTCCTAAGTGTTAATGCAAAAAAACTGAAACTTTTAAGTGGTGGAACATTTTTATACACATGGTCGAATTTGACGTAAACAAATACTGTAAAAAAAGCTTCACTACGTCAATGTTACCCAACCACTGTATACATTTGTAATATGAAAAAATGCGGATGGAAGTTAATCTACCCGCTTTACGGACGATGTACGTTACGTAGAAGGATCATAGAAGTTGAGTAACATAGAAGAAGCCAACACTAAAAGCTTGGATTTGGGTCTGCAAGTTGATAAAGTTGCTACAGAGCCTTTAAAATGTTTCAGCTTGTTATGAGTAATATATCTTAACTGTGGTCGTATTGTTAAAGCTGCTTCGACGGCTGAGATCACTTAGCATGAGTCCCCTCCTGAAATCGAACCAACGACGTACTTTCACCTAAGACGAACTCGCACTATCCACTTGGTTGTGTAGTTTATGTAGATTTAGATGATTTATTTAGGATCACATTGTAAAAAGGAGCTTTATTTTGGAATTTAATCAGTAATTTATCTATCGTGCTATTAAGTGATATCACAAATGAGTTCTCAGATATTTTGCTGACAAATAAATCAAGTCATATATGCAAATATTGTTTCATCAGATAAGACCCCTATTTGTACGGATTTAAATAAATAATAGAAGCCCATGGCTACCTGATTGAACAGAATCGATTATATTGTTTCTAGCAAAATTGTATAACCCACGAACGTCACTGAAACAGGTACAGTATCCTTAACTCATTATTTCATGCTCGCAGGTTAACTCAAGAGATACACTGGAAACCCTCCATAATAGCATAACGCTTGTTAGCATGTTGTCTTACACAACCATGGCCATATCTAAATCGCAATGCAAAAGGGTTTTGGTAACTTGGCACGATAAGGTGTGCACCTAGGAAAATTACCAAGGAGAAACGGACATGAAAAAAGTCCGACGGAACCGGTACTCGATCCCTGGTCTCCCAATTGCGAGTTGGTTGCTCTATCCATTGAGCTATCTCAACAGAACGGGTTCGAGTTCCGGTTCTGTCAGATTTTTTTCATGTCCGTTTCTCCTTGGAAGTAAATCACAATGATTCCAAAGATTACGGTTCACATTATTTCACGTCAATAATAAAATTATATTAGTGTTATCATATTATGCACAATAGTGTTATTGAGATACAAATATAATCGTGGGATCCAATAGCAATGAGAAGATTAAGACCAAATTAATGGAATCATTAGTTTATTCCAGATTAACACCGCCAAAACGATCAGAAAAAAATACAAGATAAAAAAATCGCCTTTATCTTAAAATATATACTCGTATTATGATCAGCTTAGAGGTAGTTGAAAAATATTCTTTCAAAAATGAGGTCTTCAAAAATGGATTGAATTGCCTCAAAACTTACTTCTTACTAATAAAAAAACATTAAAAGATGCTGCACCGAAGGATTGTTTTGGTTCAGCCACGCTGCGCAATCGATTTGCGGTGGTTTCATGCTAAAACACCAGTTTCGACGCCAGTAACAACCAGTTTCGTAAAAATAGTGCCAGTTTTAGTGGACCGTAACATGTTTTCGCAGTGTTCAATTCTGGCATCATTTGCTTCACCTGACAGCGCCTGCGGTACAAACAGCGTACTGGCCTTCCCTTTTCCCGAATTCTCCACCAAAATTAGACTAGCAGTACATTTTGATTTGGCTGAAAGCCTCTCTACGCGTTTGCAGTGACACATTTGTTTGTTACAAGGATTCAGTCACTTTTGCACATTTTCTTTTAAGCGACTTGTTTTGCTGATGCATGTGGAGTCCTGTAATTTCCTTCCCGCCATCGGAACGGATCACGCCATCGGAAAATTCAGAAAACTCACAAAATCTGTATCACAATTCTTGACTGTATTTCTAAACTTAATTTTTCATTTTGGTCATTTGTTCAATCTCCATTTTTATACGAGCGTCAAAGTAGTACTGACTGATTTATGATCGGAATAATTATGCAAATACGGTAATTATTATCGAAATATTCATGCATTTTTAATACTTTGATGCCAACAGCGTAAACATCGGCAAAAAAACGGTTTCATTATGATTCATTTGCATTTATGAATAACACGAAGTGAAACCGGAGTCTGTGTCGATTGTCAGCAAACAATGCCCCAAGTCGCTATGGCAACGGAATTGCAAGTGAAAATTAAAAAATATAGTCCTAACAGAATTACGCTGTGCATATTTTAAATTGTAGATGTTTGAAAGTTCTTCTTACTTCCTTTAATGATTTCAATATATAATAAATGATTATACAGAGACTGTCAGACCTTTTTCAATTCCAATAGATTCGAAGTCTCAAGTTTCTCTTTTTCCTATGTTCAACAGTCTTCCAGCTTAAAGTCGGGCTGATTCCGCGGGTAAATGTAAAAGTTGTATATTAGCCATGTATAATATTTTGAACAATAGAGTATTTTTACCCATATATATTTCTGTATATTAAGTCTGAAACATTGGTTTGCTACTGAGATAATTCTTAATAAGAAAATTCATAATTCTGAACAACAGATATGCAGTTACACCATCTTTAATATTTATTAATTTATTAGTATTCGTAAAATTCACATTTGAAGGTTTAATAGAGTAAATTTTTCTATAAATCAAGAAAATGGAATCTAAAATATACACATCTAAAAATGATAGAAAAAGGGAATCTGTTTCACACACGTAATTTTCATCTTTTTATATATTTATTCGTATTCGTATTATATATATATTTATCCTCTAGTGACATCAGCTCTGACAACGCTTCATCTATGAAAGTTAATTTTTTTATCCTTCCTCAACATGATGCTTCTTTGGCACACGAGTCCGCTCATCCTTCAAAACAAAGCTAAATTTTGATAAGCCCACACGGAAATGTCAGGAAACAATTTTCGCCATCGATTTAAAACGCTGAGTACGGATAACATATTAAATCCAATTTAAAATTCTGACATTTCAATTAACGGAATTCTTTCCTTCTCGTTTGCGGAGAGCCACGAGTGTGGCAAAATAATAGAAAAACTGAGAGGCGCGTTGTTAATTTTTGACTTTGACACACATAAAAATTTTAGCGTATGAATTTTAAAAGACAAATATTCTATTTATGCGAATCCAGAAATGTTTTCATTCCTATATTCCTGATTCTGCTGACGCAAAATCAAAAACATTCCTTTCCGACCTTGAAATTCATCGGACGTATTCCATTTCGAAGAACGCTCTGAATTTTTTCTCGAGATAATTCATTAAGTCCCATCATGCTCGTAGAACTTTTTCAAGTTTTTGATGCATATTCTATTGAGTAGAAACTCCGAAAATCTGAAAAGTGAAAAAAATACTCGATCACCATCAATTTCATCCAAAATTTACTCCAAAACTTCTTTCATCTATCTATAATACATTAACACAGAAGAAGCTTATTTTATTAGAGAAAGGACTTAGCACTTCTTCCTTCTTTTTTTTAAGAATCGATGAAGAACTCATAATTTTGGAATACAAATTAAGTTGAGAGAGCAGGGTAGAATATAATATATACCTCTTTTGGTATGGCATATTTTATCAGCAAGATTAGATTATAAACTACTAAAAATAGAAAGATAAAATTATGAGTAGGTCTAAACACTAAGTGTAAATGACAATAACAACGGGAAGAATGATTAACTGCTGAAAATGAGTAATAAACGAAAGTTGTAACGGAAAAATTATGCCAAGTTTCCTATACATTCATCTTTTCCATCGATGTACTGAGAATATATAATAAAATAATTCAATGACAGCATTCTTCAAATTCAGAGTATTTGTAAGACGCAATGCTCTTTAGAGAGTCATACATCATGCTCTTCAATACATTACCGTCTAATTTCATTCCCCCTACGTATTGGCACCGTATTTTGCCCTCTCATTCATGATCCCATACCGGGACCTTCATTTATACCTAAACCCTCTCCATCACCCGAAAGTAATGATAGAGGAAACAACAGGTGTAATTTGTTTTAAAGTAAACTAGTTTTCTCCCTTTCAACGGACCAGGACGAAAATTGGGATCCCGTTACTTCGAATCTCTCAACTAATGGCACTAAGGCCTGGGATATTTTCTGATGGCTGTGAAAATTCACACAATGACTACGTGGTGATACATCGCGCAGCTGATTATAAATTACCACTGGAAATGATCACTTCCTTTCCTCGGGGTAATGCAAGGAATTTCTATAGAGTTACCTGGGAATATGATGATTAGGTGCAGCAATCAAAATAAATAAAAATATATGAAAATATCCTTCTCAAAACTAAATCTACGTAATTATAAGTTCGGAAAATTGAACCCCAAGTGTTAGTATGAACGAGTTACATGAGCTTAATTCTAATCAAATGCAGATTAAATAACAAAATGCTTAGTATAAACGATATTATCTTCGACACGAGGTAAATATTACATATACTGATATATGAATATCTGATGAAATATAGGTTTGTACAACTAATAAGGTTATGCTTCTCAACCATATGTTCTTTCCATTTCAGATATATACACGTTGCATTTGTAGCTAATGGAAAACCTTAAATACGGCGAAGTTAATTTTCACGAGATAGGAATGTATTTTATACATAGTAGCGTACTATTACATATAATTACGTATGGAAAGATGTAACTCTAATCGGACAATCAATCACCGTTAAAACAAGGATACCAAGAATCCTTTTCCACTGTCTAGATAAATTTTAAAGAAGCAGAGGAAATTTTTGAAAAGTATTCAAAAACAAAATATGCAACTTTGGCCTTATAAAAAATTTCTTGTTCCTTTAGATCCAATAACTGTTAACTTACAAATAACTAGGAACGANGGGGTCTTCCTATATTTAATTGAATTTATAACTCTTCCATAGAATAAAATTTCAAAATAAACCTGGAGTATTAGTATTTTTATGAAAGTTCTTCGATAACAGGTCATTTTTCATCTTATAAGGACCCAAAAATCGGATTTGGGACCTCTTCCGCCAGTCACGTTACAATTTCTGCTATCCGGGAGCCCAATAAATCTTGAATTCTTGGAATTTTTGATGCATATGATATTCGTAGAAGACACATCATGATCAGTCCTAGTAATTATGAGATACAATCAAACTTTTCAACTTTTCCAGATATTTAAGGTTGCAGTACAGACAAAGGTACAATATTTCTAAATACCTTCTCTTTACGAAGTTAAAACGATTAAATTTTTAGTTAACATTTCTTTATATAATCTTTGTTCTTTCTCTTTGATTTTCATGATCAAAAGCATCTTTGACTTCATTATACACATTATACAGATTTAGCTCAATGCAAAGACTCAAACGTTTTTCATAACCCAATTACATAAACAGGTTAGTCTTGGCAACGGAGCTTGACATTTTACATTCAATTTTCTCCAGGAAAAGGGTAATTATGAAAGCCTATGAGATTGCACTGTTTTAAAAACTGAATCCCGCGCTACCTGACTTAAAATAACCGAGCGCGGTTTAGTTTTTATGGTAGATTTAATTCCACGGTCCCTGCCTCAAAAAGCTCCCGTTAAACTGTCAAAAGACCACTCTCATTGGTGTGTCTGCCCAATGTCGAACGCAAAACTAATTTCCTCTTTGCAACGGAGCGACTCTTCAATATTTCATTAACTCCCACAAGCGCCCTTATTCTCCTGCTGCGAAACTCAATTTGGTCGTAGGAATGGATCCATTGGCCTAGGGAGAAACCGAACACTTCTAACGAAATTACATTCAAGGAAAACTGATCTTAAAGCAAAGTTTGGAACTGAGCGATCGGTTTCGATACTTTTTATTTCGATTCCATCCCAAAATTAGTCATTTGAGGGATATCGAGTTTATCCTTCCGTGTCTCCTAAAATAACCTCAGGATCTCGACTCCGAGATAACCAAATATTTATAAAATGTATGGTCGTGGGAGCTATTACTCAGAAATTTAATTCACTTTAGGAACAAAATGGGCTAATTTACAATTACTAGGTTATTTCATGAATGTGTATTTTCAGAGTAATAGAGACAGGAGAGAGTATTTATAAACTCTGCTATAGTGACTCTAGTGTATAATTCTTCTGGCAAAAAGTATTATTATTTCTCAAAATCTTAAATTAACAATTCTGAGGATAATTTATGCCTTAATCTGTCTCTGGAAAATATTTATACGGGTTCTAATTAAGTACAAGAACTTATTTTCATCTTCCGGTTAGAAATTCCCCTATAGACCAAAATGTCGAATGGAAACTATCCAATGGGTGACAAAATAATTCTATTACGAAACAAAGAAGTTAATGATTCATCTCCTTTTATCAATCTCCCCTTTACAATGGTAAATAATTCCAAAAAACATAATAATTACAAACACTCAGGAACTCGTCGGTAAATAATTATACTATATAAAGTAGAGAGCATTTTTCTCAAATTTCCTTCGATGGTAATTGATAATTGGTAGAGTCTATAAGTTAATGTAAATGGAGTCATGGAGACGATGATATGGTAATTGGATTCAATGACCTATACGATTTTATAAGTTTAATTATACTTAGTTGATAACTTCAAGCGAAATTTGGTAGAACTTCATTAAAAAAATTAATCAAAAAGTAATTACGATATATACATTTGCTAGATCAGGAGAATATATTTATATTGACCGGAGCAGCTGAAACATTTCTTCCAGTTGCAACGAACGTCAAAGAGCTTTTTAAGTAACTTTTCTCTAATATCACAATTTTCTGAACATTTGTTTGACAAGCAACAATCATTTGTATTTGTAATCCTGAATTCTTCATTCCATATGAAAGTTGGATATGCTGCAAAAATCCCAGATCCTCCCCATTTTCTTATCAATGAATTCCTTTTTCCGAGAATCCTCGTAAACTGATAACTTGCCTTTTCAATTCTTTACATCCCCATTTTCCCGTAATTAAATAATGACTAGTGTGAACGCACATCATTTTCCTTACTTTCTTACCTTTTCTTCCCTTTTGCCCACATGCCGTTTACTTTAAATATCTGTACCTGAAGATGGAAGAACCCTACACCGAAACAACAGTTTCTTAAATAAATAAACTGTGAAAAGTATATTGTCTTTTTTAAAAAAGTTTCTTTATTTTACCCTTTCACTAGATAATCATTAAGTCGCATCTTTTTCCTCCAACAACCAAGACCAAATCAAACGAAATACTCTAATGTTTCAATTCTTTCCCTAAAGGACAAACAGTAGTCTAGCCGTTTTCTTCAAAAGCTTTAAAAACGGAGATCCTTTCGGTTTCAAAGAAATATTTGCCGCCTTTTCGTGAAAGTGTTTCTCTCAACTGCCTGAATGGTCGTCTAGAAAGGGGTGAGCCTTCGCTATCGATCCATTCTATAACTGAACTTGTTCTTTCTTTTGCTCTCCGCCGCATCTGCTACCTTCCTCCACACCCAACTTCTCTAACCGCACCCCAACGTTCCGCGGAATAATTAAGTGAAACTACGATCGCCGATTGCTCCCACACTGGATTCTTAAGAGCCGCGAATAGAGGAACAAGTGCCGTGAGATTAAAATCAACTACAGCCCACTGAACCAAATATCCCCATCACCTCTATTCCCTTCGGAGACACAGATTTTCCATGCTTAGTAATTAAGCGACGGAAAGAGAGTAGTGATAATTGTTAAGCGTTTTTTGAATAAAATATTAGCCTTTTCGGAAAATCCAGCTCCAGTCTCGAGATTCTTTATGAAGAGGAAAACTCAAAAGTAATTGAAAATAATAATTCTAATACTCTCTTAATGAAGGCCAATGATACATTTCAATTCAATATCGAAAAAAAATAATCTCGACGCACGAACACCAATAAAAAAACACGAAATTACTCACCGTCAAAACATTGTGAATGATTTAATAAATATGAACTTAAGGTGATTAAAATAAAATTATACATTAAATATACGATCTAGCGTATCATACGCTAATTTATTGGTTAATTTAAAATTGATGAGAATTAAATGCTTTCAACGTGGTTTATCACAGATACGTGGGTGTAAAAAATTGTATAATTATTACGAATCGCTGCACATCAGTTCCAGAAGCAGAGTTAATTTCCAAAAACATTCAAAATACCTTTGAATTGACTGATTCTAAACTCGAATTATCATTAATTTGCAGAAAAAGATAATTTTGATAAATATGATACATAACTTACCATTAAATCCTTAATTATAGTAATAATTTGAGTTATGTTCTCCTTATTTATGCGAATTTATACATCCAGGCATATAAATTTTACGTAATTTATAAGTTAATATAAAGGTAGACCAACCTTAGCCAACCCTGAATTTAATATCCAAAAGAGACAGTAATCACATATTCAATTAAATTGAATCAGAAATGTTCATCAGTCATGGTGAAATATTCGCATTATCAGAACATTTAAAAGTAAAGGTCATGCAGTAAATATGAGAATATTCATGCCCAAATGTGAAAAGAGGAACAAAATAGAATTTATAGCATGCATCGGTGGAGGAGAGTCAGGACATATAGGAAAAAAATAACAGTAAAGAATATTCATTTCTCATACGGTTGCGCACCACTAGCATAAAACAGAATAAAATCATTACCACCATTTTCTTTAACAAATGGTTTCACGTTGTCACTTAACTCATGCGAAGTTTTAAAATTTGATTTAAAATTTTCTTTTAATTAAATAAATACCTTGTTTAATATCTTATATAATCAATCCAATAACTTGATCCTTTCTCCTTCCACTGAATCCTTTTTCTTGTACATACCATATGTAGAGCGTGCACCACCGGTTGATAGCCCCTGATGATATTTTACACTTATTAGTCTGGAAATGCTTCTTATTTGGCAATAAATACCTGAAAATTTTATACCGATACCTAAAATTATTTCAAACTCTGCACAAGCTAGCTACACTGTAATAATCGTCAGTGCTATTGATCAAGCATAAATTTCACTAAATTAAATCGGAGGCGAAGAAATTACATGTTGACCGAAACTTAAGATAGTGATTTAATTTCATATCATTTGTAAAGGCTCGAAATTAACTCCAAATGAGAAATATTCTTTGCTAAAGTGCCTCGTAACTTTTGGAAATAATTCTCCGAAAAGGTTTGCCGAAAATGAAGAATTCGGAGAGCGAAGCTAGTAGCGGCCATAAAAGCAAACCCGGAGAATGAAAAAGGGAAGAGTGTCGGCGACAGTAAATGAGGTGTGAAGAGAGGGAACTAAAAGAGCTGGTGCGAAGAGAGTATGCGGGAAGCCGAAGAAAGCGAAAGAAATTAAGTGAGAGCACAAAGTAAACTTCCGATTCGAGATGATAAAGGAGAAATTACGATAAGCATGGCTTAATTGATGGCGAGGCAAAATAATTTTCTTCCGCTATGAGCATCAATTCCGAGGAAGTGGGACTCGAATGAACCATTGAAAGGGAAACGTTGACCAAGGAAATGGAAACAGAAAGACCCAGCAGGGAAGATTATGAAAATTTGAGAGGGGTCGGTGCCTGAAAAGTGCTTTGGTGATAAGGGTTTTGAGGTCGGTTCGGAGAAGAATATACATGAAGAGAATGGGGTGGCTGCAATGGAAACAGCGGGCGTTGTTACGAGTGCGTTCCAATAACAAAGGAAGGGACTGGGGCGGTGGAAGGAGTGATGGAAGAAGGCGATATTCCGTAACGAATGAAGAAGTGTAAGGAAAGGACGTTCCCAAAAGAGGGCTCATTTACTTTGCCGAAGCTGTTCTGCTCTGAATTGAGTGGCTCTCTGTCCAACACGAATTCGAAGCAAGATGAAAAACCCTTACGTCTTGTCCAAATCCTTCGTCGTCTCTTAATTGAGGAAACAGCATTGAATGACTTCAAACTCCAACTCAGCAAGAGTTAATTGAATGGAGCCTGCATAAGACGATTAGTCACCCATTGAGGTAAAAATACTGCGTCGATCCTAATTGGCCACTTTCCATCCGTTTATGATCTTGATATTGATGTTTCGCATCTTGATTGTAATATATATGTACCATGCAGACAAATATAATAACACAAAAGGACTCTTGGTTGTGCAGTTAAGGTTCATCAGCAGTTACAGATTCAAAGAACACGAAGAGATTAAAAGATTTTTCGCCATAACTTGAGTTAATATATACTTTATTATGAAAAAGAAAGAGTTGATTCACTAACCCTTGATTAATTGATTTAGAAGAATGAGAAAAACCAATTTAATTTTTATTTTTATCTTCCGAGTCAATTTTTATGAACCTTAGATTAATACGAAAGAAATTAATATTAAATTCATTCAATAAAAACTTGTAAAAACTCGAAATCTTCTTCATTATTATGGAAAAAATATTATAGGGCTAAGTCATAACGATGAATTCGTGATTTCTTCGTGGAACACACCGAGTATGAAGTATATAACCTATTTCTATAATTAGCAGCATCTCTTCTAATAGTATAATAGTCTATAATCGGCACGTATTATTATGTCGGTAGTGAAGATAACAAAAGAGAATTCTATCAAGAGATATGCTTTTAGTTTTATATGCAGCCAATGTAAACATTCTGTATCATCTTTTGATAATAATTTCCTTTTTCATATCTATAAAAGATTATCAATATCTTTGTCATTGTGAGTAACTATTGGGTTATAATTTTATTTGATAAATACAAAATATGAAACATTATGAAATATATTAATGGTAATATTAATGATATAATATTAATAATATAGTGAAATAATATAAATGATATAATGGAATGCACATCAACTGTTTTAATATAAAATTACCCTCTTAGCTTCGTAGTGCCACATGGACTGCTTGTCTTTTATGGCATACTTATATTAAAACGAACATTCTCCAGGGTTTTTGGGTTGAATTTATATAAAAATAAGAATTTAAGACATATTCATACTTTATAGGGTATATTTTCAGTATAAAACACAAGAAGTAATTATTATCATAAAATTTTCTAATTTAGCGGAAAAAAGAGAGCACTGTGGAAGTTTCAAGGAATTGTCTCACCTGAGCAAACGTATTTCCAGAGAACTTAGAAATATCTCACGAACCAGGTAACCCTTGAAAAGTATAATACTCGGACGGAATTCGTCATACCATGCCTTCGCATCAGCTGGCGATGAATTAATTCTAACTTAGTCACTCACTCCTCTGGCCCATTACGCTCCAGAAATTTCAGTAAGAGAGAGATTGCGTTCCAAACTCTGGCTATTTCGCTTTGCATGGGCCGAATGTGCGTGAACCCTCAAAGGACGCTCTAATGTCTTAACCATTCAGAGACAGACTCCGCAATTTATCCGTCGACGTCAAGCACAAAAGAGCTGAATTTCAAAGTTTCAGGGAAAACATCAAGGGAGCAAATTGGCAAGCGTACAGTGGAAGAACCCCCAACATCTTTTGAAAGTGAAAACATTCCATCCCGGGAGAGGTACGAATAAGTATCCTTTTTTCGGAATTCAGTTGCCGTTACCAATTCATCCATCCGTCGGTAACATTCTGTTGAAATAAGAGTACTAAAATGAAATAGTTTACTGGTTAATCTGTGTCTAGAATATCATACTTTGTATGTTTGATTGGGATATGATATTTTGTTGAGGTATGCGGAGTTCCCTCTAAGTTGCGCCCCTGTGCGGTCGCGGAATACTCATAAAATTACCACCCAGCTAATTTGTAGAGAGTCCATTATCTATCGAAACATTAGAAAGTCTTTAGCTTTAGTTTTTACGAATACTTCAATGAATTTGAATAATATGCACCAAATAGTAGAATTACATGCTTCATTTAGTAATTTAAAGAAATATAATCAGAGAAATTGCTACATTATTACTCTTCCTTAGCAAAAGTGACGTACGAGGTACGCCGTAGCTCCGTAACCCAAGCTCCCGCAGTAATTTTGTTGCCGCCCAAATATGAAGAAATAGAGAGAGCTGTGGTGGTATGATATTTTGTTCTGTAAACAAGAAGTGACATGTATAAGTTTCCAATTCTCTTTTCCTGTATAGTAAAAGTTGTGTTCAGCCTGATCTCCTTTTCGTCAACTAAAATTAGCTACTTAGATACTATTAAGCTCGCAGTTCGCCATAGTAATAAACAACTCACACTTCCTTTCATGATTTGTTTGAATGGCAAGATTTAAGCACATAAATATCGAAATATACTTTTTCCTTTTTGATCCATCTCCTCCATAAAATAAGTATTTTTATGACACAGGAAGTTTTCGTAGTAGTAGTAGTAGTATTGTTAAAAGTGCTTCGACAGCTTAGGTCATTTCGCACGTGAGCCCCACCGGGAATCGAACCCGGGACCGCTTTCACCAGAGTCGAACGCGTTGCTCACTTGGCTATCCGGGAGCCCCAGAGGAAGTTTTCTTTTAAAGTAGTGCGATATATGAAAAAAATGCACTACAACTTTGGCGTAGTTCAACTTGATACCTTTTTACAAAATACTGGAGTACTTTCGCACATTATGGAAAGTATATATCAGAATAAAGTACTACTCATTGTACTCCTTTGTCCCTTAGTTTTTCTATAAGTTTGCTCATTTTTAAAGACGTTGGATATAGCTCAACTACGTAAATTTAATCTTTAAAGTTTCTGAAATATATACTATCAAAGATGACAATGCATCCCAGTGTTACGGAATGATTTCCATTTAAATACTCATTTAAGTTTAAAGCATGAAATTAAAAAAGAATCAGGATACTGTCGCTTTTCTTGAAACGATCAAAACCTTTGGGAAAATCAATGAAAGAGGGAAAATCAGAATTCAATGAACCATTATCTTCGATTGAGAAGACCCGCTAATATATCTGAAAACTTTCAATGGGTAAAACCCCAACTTCCCGCTATCATTGGTTTTGATGAAGGAAAAGAAATGAGACGAAAAGGGGCAATGAATGAAATTAAAAGAGGACTGAAGGACCCAAAAACGCTAATTACCGAGGATGGAAATCGATTAATGGCTGTTAAGAAAGGGTGAACAAACAGAAGTGGCGCAAGGGGTGATCCAGAAATGAAAATTCTTCCTCTTGAGATTGGTCTATATTTCTTCCTCAAAGGATATCATTGACAAAATTATCAAAACTCCATGAGATTAAAATTCTATTGATGAAAAGCAGATACTCCTTCCATCCGCTTATTTCTTCTCTTGCCCATTTTCAGTATATCAACTCAAAGTCATGTCCACCTGCTCCTGGTCGAACCCTCCTGAGGGCCACACTCTGTGGAATTTATCTTCGCCTCTTCCCAAGTACCTTACCTAAAGGATATACCAGCAGCCCCTTCACATCCGGGTACTTGCACATCCTTTTGACGTAGGTGGACGGTGCATTTGACTGCAAGGAATCCAACGGAAAGACAACTGCCGCTCCATTTGAAAATAGGAGTTGGATCTTACGGAGAATGATTTCGCTATTCATTACGCCGAAAGGTCTGGTCTTATAAACTGCAACGTTAAGCTATGCGCTAGATTACATTATCTGTCCGAAAATTCCAAATTACGTCTACTCTCTTATTAACGGATAAACAAATCTGTTCCGCAGTGACATTTAATCTCCACAATCCATATCTTTGAGAAACCACGATCGATGGTTTCGACCAAGTTTTTTTTCACAGCATACATTCTAAATAGCGTATTCCCTTTAGCACGACTGCAACAGAACGCATTGCTTTAATATGCAAGTACATACATCATTCAAAACCGAAACGAGAATTTTTTTCAACGATGATAGTATTCAATTCCTTCTCGGTATCACTGATAGTAAAGCTCTAAAGATGGGTTCTCTTAAGGAATTTTCAATGCCCTTTCTCTCTCCAGATGCAATAAAAGCTATTCTCGCATTCGAAACACTAACACCTATGCCATTCCATGTGGTCTAAGCGTTCCCGTCCCGAGGTATTGATTTTTGATGCCTCAAATTTGTATTCTCGCCCTCAGCTGACCAACATCGGCTGCCTCGCAGTACTCGCACAGAAATAATTCTTACCCGTTCAAGTTTTATAGGGATCGACCTTTCTCTTCCACTGTTTTCTAAAGAGCCGTATTCTTGAAAACATTAACGTTTTTTTGAAGGCGGAATCGAGGCATTTTGGAATAAGGTTCGGACGAGAAAGGAATTAGGAGTTGTGCGGTTATATTAGAATAGCTCTTTCAAATAAACCATGCCGTTCATCTCTATCTGTATACTACTCAGCATGGAGGCCACTGGGAAACTCATCCCCTGTACTGTCAGTTACCAAGAGCTAAGAGAGGGGAATGAGGTTTGCTAGGCAAGATGAGGAGTGAGATAGTTTGCCCCTGCTTCCATTACTGAGCCAGAATGCTATACGCAGAATAAGTCCACGTAAGTGATGCTCAACAACTCCACGAGAAACACTTTTCGTAGCATTCCATGAGAAGAGACCTTCATCAATGCCATTATTCAGAACCACTCTTACCTCAGTAGATAGCATTTCGTCACAGCCATGAATATGATGGAGACAAAAGTAGATGTAAGATATATTTTGCTATATCTAGAACAAAAATAAATTAAATATATTCCATTCGTCAAAATATGAAAGCAGAAGCTCAAAAATACCACTCAAATGGAAAATAAATTCAGTAGTGAATTTTAATGTACGTAGTATTATAAGAGCAGTAAATAGTAATCTGGTCTAGTCTAATCCAGTCTAGTAGTAATCGTATAGTGTAATATACTTAGTAGTATAATAGCAGTAAATAGTAGTCTAGGTAATAACTCAGAAGTGATGTTCTATTCTATAACACTAATGAATTCAATCTCGTTTTCATTAATAATTAAACGGGAATTCGGTTTTTACAATACAATACTACATACTAGCTGTAAATTACATAGAGAAATGTAATTTATAATAGAAGTCGCACTTTACTTCGTAAAAATTTTCATGTATTCTCATTTAGAGATTCGGCTCGTACCAATACTTGCCAGTACCGAGTCGTTAACTACTACAAGAAGTCATAAAATTTATTTCGTGAATTTTCAAGGCAAACATGTTTAATTGGATTGTCTAGTACGTCTAGGAATATGGAAAATAATAGAAATAAATTCTCAAGTATAGGAAAATATGAATGCGAAAATAACAGAACAACATTTCTCTCGCCTAAAGTAAATGGTCCCAATTCAATTTTCTCAAAATTACTCTATACTATCTCTCTACTAATCTCGAAAATGTATAGGATTCCTTCCGTAAGAATTCAAGGCAGAGTATTCTAAGAAAAGAAATTTTCTTCTTCCATTGTCTAAGGTAGCGTTCCTTCTCTTGGGTTCAATACTATATTCTATTAGACGAGAACCGTCTCGCTGCGAGTTCTATTCCACCACCAAAAGCATTTCTCCTCTCTACTTTTTAGCAAGAGTCGTCTCCGCTTCTCTGGCCTCAACAGAGCGATTGCAGGATAATTCTAAGCAAAGAGGTTAAGCCCGCACTGTAAACATTGTCAGAAAATGACCTTTCCAGCAATTCTGTGTTCTCCTTTCCCAATATTCTAATCCCATGACCCATTTACAAGTTCTTTTACGTCTAGCAGCTTAATATTTAAGAAAGAGGGTACTAAGGTATACATGGCGCGAAAATTAAACATAAAACTCTACATTTAACGTCTTTGAGTGTACATAAAATCATCTGTTTGACTAAATCTATAACATAGACTATCACGTAATAATGATAAATTTCTCTTTTTGCCAATACCCCTTCGCCATCGCCTTAAATATAAACAAAATACCATCTGATATTATCTCATAAAATCCAATCTGCACCATCAGTTAATTGGATGGAATCTTCTAGACAAGTAACTTTGTATATTTTTGCAAAATTCTTCCGAAATTTTTTGCAAATTCAATTCCGAAATTTTCTTCAACTCATTTCACATTCAAAACAACTACAGGACCCAGAATATTTATCTACCTCAGTCATTAGCTGTTTTCAGGACCCAGAATATTAAAGAACAGCAAATATACATTAATCACGTCGTATATTGTTTGGATTTGTCAAAAATTCAAGAGCCTTTCTACTAAAAGTGAAGTTTGTGGCACAACAAGAAAATATTTAGACATTTTTCTCAGTGTTACATTAAATTAATCCGCATTATCAACCCATTGAAATTCCCAGTTTCTTTCCATATAATTTAACAGGATATTTCCATAAAACTATTCTAAATTCCTCTGTAAACTTTTGAGTTTCTCTGCGATGTTATTGAGATTCAAGGAAACTTTTCGTTCGTCGTTTTCCGCTATGAAAATCTTGGCCATCAAGCCAGATGCCATGTTTAAGTTATGAAGCTGCGTTTTTTATGACAATCTCTGGTAAACGAACTGTTGAGTTCACAATTATTAAACGGCATCCATTCACAAACATGAATGATTAAATATCCGAGATATATGTTTTTATAAGCGTCAGGAGTTGAATTATACAGATAACATTTGTCTCTTTTTCGATGAATATTAACTTTTCCATAAATCATGCGATTGTGAATCAATCTCCAATTTCGTCCTCAGGCGTTTTTTCTGTCACATTAACTTATTTTTCTTGATTACAGATTTAAACGAATATTTATATCATACCTATTGAGTTGATTGTAAATAATAAGTTTTATATTTTGATGGATTAATGACATCCAGATTTAATCACATATTTTATTTTAATGGACGTGAGGAATTACTTGTTTACGTTTCAGATTAATTCATTTCACTCCGAAGTAATTCGGCCCTGAATTAATGAAACAGAATTATCATCCGGCATTTAATTTCAGTTTGCTTTTCTCACATTTCCGTTCTTATCCACTCACTTACTTTCTCTCTGCTAATTTCTCCCTTCTCTCCATTCTTCCCTCTTCCCATTTGATTAACATCCTCTCATGTTACCATCTCGTCTACCAATTATAGGATGAAAGCGTCGGAAGGAAACTTCGCCAAGAGAATTCGTAAATGAAGCTGTAGCAAAAATGCGAGAGAATGAGTATCGGTACCAAATATATACGGGAATATAATAATCAAAAATTTTACTTTTACTTCAAGCTGAAATGGAAAATTTCACGTAATGAAAATCCAGAAAACTCTTTATCTTTATCAAATGTATACAACGAAAATATTAACAAGACACATTTACATCTAAGAAATACATTGATGATAGTTCTAATGGGATGAGAACATATACAATAAGAACATGTATATTCATAGTGATTGAAACTAAGATAACCATTTTTGAAGTATTCACAACAACGATAATGAATTAGGCAGCTATTTTTTTTTTTAATTTTTAATAAGTCTCTCATCGCAACTCCAACTGAAATTCATTCCCAAAAAATAAACATAACTCTCTCTAGGATTTCATATTCTCAAATTCCCTTTAAGACTTGTCTTTACTTTTTAATAACCTCGCCCGTCATATCATCCATCAACTTTTATCTGCGACTTGAATCGTGTCATTCGTTTTTATCTTTATAGATAACGTACGATTGTGTGAACGAGAAAATAAGTTCCCAAAGAGAAACGGACATCGAAAACGTCTGACGGGACCGAGAATCGAACCTGGGTCTCCCAATGGCCGGTTGGCTGCTCTATCCGATAAACTAAGCAGCCAAGTCAACGTGCCGTTCGAAATACTTTGTAAGCAAGGGCGTATCGTCTTCAATGGTACATCATCCTTCATGCTCGTTTCCCCCGGAAATTTTTCCTAGATGCACGCATTTACGTGCAGATTTGCCTTAACTTCTCCTTGAGGAAACTAAGTATTTATTTTAAAGAATGCCGCAAATTCTTCAGGAACTTCCGACTAAAAATAAAAATATTGCTCCGTTACGAATTAATCCTTGAAAATAATTTGACCTAATGTTCTGCTGGAAAATCTTTGTAGAATCTTGTTTTTTTTATAATTTTTTAATCTTTGATTGATTAATATATTTCCCTAATGGATTGTTTCACGTTTTAATGATTTGATATAAAAGGTAATGAATAAATGGAGTGCCGCTGGTGGCAAAGTGTAACAGAAGTCACAAAATCCAGAAAACCACCAAAAACGTTTGGTTGTTTTCTGGATTTTGTGACTTCTGTTACACTTTGCCACCAGCGGCACTCCATTTATTCATTAATGCACATTATCAGATTGTAAGATCTTTTCA